>JANJGN010003278.1:0-48016 GCA_026770705.1 Isurus oxyrinchus
TAACCATCTCCAACACTCGCCCTCTCCCCACCATCTCCAACACTCGCCCTCTCCCCACTCTCGCCCTCTCCCCACCATCTCCAACACTCGCCCTCTCCCCACACTCGCCCTCTACCCGCCCTCTCCCCACACTCGCGCTCTCCCCGCCCTCTCCCCCACACACGCCCTCTCCCCACAGTCGCCCTCTCCCCACCATCTCCAACATTCGCACCTCTCCCCACACTCGCCCTCCTCCCCACCATCTCCAACACTCGCCCTCACCCCACTCTCGCCCTCTCCCCACCATCTCCAACACTCGTCCTCTCCCCACTCTCGCCCTCTCCCCACCATCTCCAACACTCGCCCTCTCCCCACCCTCTCCCCGCCCTCTCCCCCACCCCGCACCCCACACTCACCCTCTCCCCGTCCTCTGTCCACACTTGCCCTCTCCCCGTGCTCACCCTCTCCCCTCACTCGCCCTCTACCCGCCCTCTCCCCATGCTCGCCCTCTTCCCGCCCTCTCCCTGCATTCGCCAACTCCCCCGTGTTCTCCCTCTCCCCCGCCCTCTCACTTGACTCGCCCACACCCCACCCTCTGACCACACTCGCACTTTCCCCACCTCACCTCACACTCTCCCCACACTCGCCCTCTCTCCGCCCTCTACCCACACTCGCCCTCTCCCCGTGCTCCGCCTCTTCCCGTCCTCTCCCCACATTTGCCCTCTCCCAACACTCACCCTCTCCCAACACTCGCCCTCTCCCCACACTCGCCCTCTCTCCGCCCTCTCCCCACACTCACCCTCTACCCGTGCTCTGTCGACACTCGCCCTCTCCCTGTCCTCTGTCCACACTCGCCCTCTCCCCATCCTCTGTCCACACTCGCCCTCTCCCCGTCCTCTGTCCACATTTGCCCTCAGCCCACACGCGCCCTCTCCCCCGTCGTCTGTCCACACTCGCCCTCTCCCCGCCCTTTCCCCACACTCGCCCTCTCCCCGTCCTCTGTCCACATTTGCCCTCAGCCTACACGCGCCCTCTCCCCGTCCTCTGTCCACACTCGCCCTCTCCCCGTCCTCTGTCCACACTCGCCCTCTCCCCGTCCTCTGTCCACACTCGCCCTCTCCCCGCCCTTTCCCCACACTCACCCTCTCCCCGTCCTTTCCCCACACTCGCCCTCTCCCCATCCTCTGTCCACACTTGCTCTTTCCCCACGCTCACCCTCTCCCCATACTCGCCCTCACACCGTCCTCTTTCCACACTCGCCCACGTCCCCGCCCTTTCCCCACACTCGCCCCGCTCCCCGTCCTCTGTCCACACTCGCCCTCCTCCCCGTCCTCTTTCCACACTCGCCCTCTCCCCGCCCTTTCCCCACACTCACCCTCTCCCCGTCCTCTGTCCACACTTGCTCTTTCCCCACGCTCACCCTCTCCCCATACTCGCCCTCACACCGTCCTCTTTCCACACTCGCCCTCTCTCCACCCACTCCCCACACTCGCCCTCTCTCCGCCCACTCCCCACACTCGCCCTCTTGCCGCGCTCGCCCTCTCCTTGCCCTCTCGCCGCGCATGACCTCTCCCCGCTGTCTCCCCGTGCTCGCCCTCTCTCCGCCCTCTCCCCGCATTTGCCCTCTCCCCGCGCTTGCCCTCACCCCGCCCTGGCCCCAGACCCGCACTCTCCCCACCATCACCAACACTCGCACTGTCCCCGCCATCTCCTAGACCTCTCCCCACTCTCGCGCTCTCCCCGCCCTCTCCCCACACTTGCCCTCTCCCCACACTCACCCTCTCCCCACACTCGCCCTCACCCCGCCCTCTCCCCGGACTTGCCCTCTCCCCGCCCTCTCCCCACACTCACCCACTCCCCCTCCTCTTTCCACACTCACCCTCTCCCCGTGCTCGCCCTCTCTCCACACTCGTCCAATCTCCGCCCTCTACCCACACTGCCTTCTCCCCGTCCTCTGTCCACACTTGCCCTCTCCCAAAACTCCCCTCTCCCCACACTCGCCCTCTCTCCGCCCTCTCCCCACACTCGCCCTCTCCTCGCCCTCTCCCCAGACTCGCCCTCTCCCCGCCCTCTGTCCACACTCGCCCTCTCTCCGCCCTCTCCCCACGCTCGCCCTCTTCCCGCCCTGTGTCCACACTCGCACTCTCTCCGCCCTCTCCCCACACTCGCCCTCTCCCTGTCTTCTGTCCACATTCGCCCTCTCCCCGTCCTCTTTCCACACTCGCCCTCTCCCTGACCTCTGTCCTCATTTGCCCTCTCCCCACACTCGCCCTCTCCCCGTCCTCTGCCCACACTCGCACTCTCCCCGCCCTCTCCCCACACTCGCTCTTTCCCCACGCTCACCCTCTCCCCACCCTCTCACCACACTCGCCCTCACCCCGTCCTCTTTCCACACTTGCCCTCTCCCCGCGCTCGCACTCTCTACACACTCGCCCTCTCTCCGCCCACACCCCACACTCGCCCTCTTGCCGCACTCGCCCTCTCCTCGCCCTCTCGCCGCGCGTGCTCTCTCCCCGCCCTCTCTCCGTGCTCGCCCTCTCTCCGCCCTCTCCCCGCATTTGCCCTCTCCCCGCGCTTGCCCTCACCCCGCCCTCGCCCCAGACTCGCCCTGTCCCCACCATCACCAACACTCGCACTCTCCCTGCCATCTCCTAGACCTCTCCCCACTCTCGCCCTCTCCCCGCCCTCACCCCACACTCGTACTCTCCCCGTCCCCCGTCCACACACGCCCTCTCCCCCCACTCACCCTCTCCGCAAACTCGCCTTCTCCCCAGACTCGCCCTCTACCCGCCCTCTCCCCACACTCGCGCTCTCCCCGCCCTCTCCCCACACTCGCCCTCTCCCCACAGTCGCCCTCTCCCTGCCCTCTCCCCACACTCGCCCTCTCCACATACCCGCGCTCTCCCCGCCCTCTCCCCACACTCGCCCTCTCTCAGCCCTCTCCCTGCACTCGCCCTCTCCCCGCGCTTGCCCTCACCCCGCCCTCGCCCCAGACTCGCCCTTTCCCCACCATCTCCAACACTCGCACTCTCCCAGCCATCTCCCAGACCTCTCCCCACACGCGCGCTCTCCCCGCCCTCTCCCCACTCTCGCCCTCTCCCCACCATCTCCAACACTCGCCCTCTCCCCACCCTCTCCCCGCCCTCTCCCCACCCGCACCCCACACTCGCCCTCTCTCCGCCTTCTCCTCACACTCAACCTCTACCCGTCCTCTGTCGACACTCGCCCTCTCCCTGTCCTCTGTCCACACTCGCCCTCTCCCCATCCTCTGTCCACACTCGCCCTCTCCCCGTCCTCTGTTCAGATTTGCCCTCAGCACACACGCGCCCTCTCCCCGTCGTCTGTCCACACTCGCCCTCTCCCCGCCCTTTCCCCACACTCGCCCTCTCCCCGTCCTCTGTCCACATTTGCCCTCAGCATACACGCGCCCTCTCCCCGTCCTCTGTCCACACTCGCCCTCTCCCCGCCCTTTCCCCACACTCACCCTCTCCCCGTCCTTTCCCCACACTCGCCCTCTCCCCGTCCTCTGTCCACACTTGCTCTTTCCCCACGCTCACCCTCTCCCCATACTCGCCCTCACACCGTCCTCTTTCCACACTCGCCCTCTCCCCGCCCTTTCCCCACACTCGCCCGCTCCCCGTCCTCTGTCCACACTCGCCCTCTCCCCGCCCTTTCCCCACACTCACCCTCTCCCCGTCCTCTGTCCACACTTGCTCTTTCCCCACGCTCACCCTCTCCCCATACTCGCCCTCACACCGTCCTCTTTCCACACTCGCCCTCTCTCCACCCACTCCCCACACTCGCCCTCTCTCCGCCCACTCCCCACACTCGCCCTCTTGCCGCGCTCGCCCTCTCCTCGCCCTCTCGCCGCGCGTGACCTCTCCCCGCTGACTCCCCGTGCTCGCCCTCTCTCCGCCCTCTCCCCGCATTTGCCCTCTCCCCGCGCTTGCCCTCACCCCGCCCTGGCCCCAGACCCGCCCTCTCCCCACCATCACCAACACTCGCACTGCCCCCGCCATCTCCTAGACCTCTCCCCACTCTCACGCTCTCACCCGCCCTCTCCCCACACTCGCCCTCTCCCCACACTCACCCTCTCCCCACACTCGCCCTCACCCCGCCCTCTCCCCGGACTTGCCCTCTCCCCACCCTCTCCCCACACTCACCCACTCCCCCTCCTCTTTCCACACTCACCCTCTCCCCGTGCTCGCCCTCTCTCCACACTCGTCCAATCTCCGCCCTCTACCCACACTGCCTTCTCCCCCGTCCTCTGTCCACACTTGCCCTCTCCCAAAACTCCCCTCTCCCCACACTCGCCCTCTCTCCGCCCTCTCCCCACACTCGCCCTCTCCTCGCCCTCTCCCCAGACTCGCCCTCTCCCCGCCCTCTGTCCACACTCGCCCTCTCTCCGCCCTCTCCCCACGCTCACCCTCTTCCCGCCCTGTGTCCACACTCGCACTCTCTCCGCCCTCTCCCCACACTCGCCCTCTCCCTGTCTTCTGTCCACATTCGCCCTCTCCCCGTCCTCTTTCCACACTCGCCCTGTCCCTGACCTCTGTCCTCATTTGCCCTCTCCCCACACTCGCCCTCTCCCCGTCCTCTGCCCACACTCGCACTCTCACCGCCCTCTCCCCACACTCGCTCTTTCCCCACGCTCACCCTCTCCCCACCCTCTCACCACACTCGCCCTCACCCCGTCCTCTTTCAACACTTGCCCTCTCCCCGCGCTCGCACTCTCTACACACTCGCCCTCTCTCCGCCCACACCCCACACTCGCCCTCTTGCCGCACTCGCCCTCTCCTCGCCCTCTCGCCGCGCGTGCTCTCTCCCCGCCCTCTCTCCGTGCTCGCCCTCTCTCCGCCCTCTCCCCGCATTTGCCCTCTCCCCGCGCTTGCCCTCACCCCGCCCTCGCCCCAGACTCGCCCTGTCCCCACCATCACCAACACTCGCACTCTCCCCGCCATCTCCTAGACCTCTCCCCACTCTCGCCCTCTCCCCGCCCTCTCCCCACACTCGTACTCTCCCCGTCCCCCGTCCACACACGCCCTCTCCCCCCACTCACCCTCTCCGCAAACTCGCCTTCTCCCCAGACTCGCCCTCTACCCGCCCTCTCCCCCACACTCGCGCTCTCCCCGCCCTCTCCCCACACTCGCCCTCTCCCCACAGTTGCCCTCTCCCTGCCCTCTCCCCACACTCGCCCTCTCCACACACTCGCGCTCTCCCCGCCCTCTCCCCACACTCGCCCTCTCTCAGCCCTCCCCCTGCACTCGCCCTCTTCCCGCGCTTGCCCTCACCCCGCCCTCGCCCCAGACTCGCCCTTTCCCCACCATCTCCAACACTCGCACTCTCCCAGCCATCTCCCAGACCTCTCCCCACATGCGCGCTCTCCCCGCCCTCTCCCCACTCTCGCCCTCTCCCCACCATCTCCAACACTCGCCCTCTCCCCACCCTCTCCCCGCCCTCTCCCCACCCGCACCCCACACTCACCCTCCCCCCGTCCTCTGTCCACACTTGCCCTCTCCCCGCGCTCACCCTCTCCCCACACTCGCCCTCTACCCGCCCTCTCCCCATGCTCGCCCTCTCCCCGCCCTCTCCCTGCATTCGCCAACTCCCCGTGTTCTCCCTCTCCCCGCCCTCTCACCTGACTCGCCCACACCCCACCCTCTGACCACACTCGCACTTTCCCCACCCTCACCCCACACTCTCGCCACACTCGCCCTCTCTCCGCCCTCTACCCACACTCGCCCTCTCCCCGCGCTCCGCCTCTTCCCGCCCTCTCCCCACACTTGCCCTCTCCCAACACTCACCCTCTCCCAACACTCGCCCTCTCCCCATACTCGCCCTCTCTCCGCCTTCTCCCCACACACACCCTCTACCCGTCCTCTGTTGACACTCGCCCTCTCCCTGTCCCCACACTCGCCCTCTCCCCGTCCTCTGTCCACACTCGCCCTCTCCCCGTCCTCTGTCCACATTTGCCCTCAGCCCACACTCGCCCTCTCTCCACACTCGCCCTCTCTCCGCCCTCTCCCCACACTCACCCTCTACCCGTCCTCTGTCGACACTCGCCCTCTTCCTGTCCTCTGTCCACACTCGCCCTCTCCCCGTCCTCTGTCCACACTCGCCATCTCCCTGTCCTCTGTCCACATTTGCCCTCAGCCCACACGCGCCCTCTCACCGTCCTCTGTCCACACTCGCCCTCTCCCCGCCCTTTCCCAACAGTCACCCTCTCCCCATCCTCTGTCCACACTCGCCCGCTGCCCGTCCTCTGTCCACACTCGCCCTCTCCCCGTCCTCTGTCCACACTCGCCCTCTCCCCGCCCTTTCCCCACACTCGCCCTCTCCCCGTCCTCTGTCCACACTCGCTCTTTCCCCACGCTCACCCTCTCCCCATACTCGCCCTCACCCCATCCTCTTTCCACACTCGCCCTCTCTCCGCCCACTCCCCACACTCGCCCTCTCTCCGCCCACTCCCCACACTCGCCCTCTTGCCGCGCTCACCCTCTCCTTGCCCTCTCGCCGCGCGTGACCTCTCCCCGCTGTCTCCCCGTGCTCGCCCTCTCTCCGCCCTATCCCCGCATTTGCCCTCTCCCCACGCTTGCCCTCACCCTGCCCTGGCCTCAGGCCTGCCCTCTCCCCACCATCACCAACACTCGAACTGTCCCCCGCCATCTCCTAGACCTCTCCCCACTCTCGCGCTCTCCCCGCCCTCTCCCCACACTCGCCCTCTCCCCACACTCACCCTCTCCCCGCCCTCTCCCCACACTCGCTCTTTCCCCATGCTCACCCTCTCCCCACCCTCTCACCACACTCGCCCTCACCCCGTCCTCTTTCCACACTTGCCCTCTCCCCGCGCTCGCACTCTCTACACACTCGCCCTCTCTCCGCCCACACCCCACACTCGCCCTCTTGCCGCACTCGCCCTCTCCTCGCCCTCTCGCCGCGCGTGCTCTCTCCCCGCCCTCTCTCCGTGCTCGCCCTCTCTCCGCCCTGTCCCCCGCATTTGCCCTCTCCCCCGCGCTTGCCCTCTCGCCACACTCGCCCTCTACCCGCCCTCTCCCCATGCTCGCCCTCTCCCCGCCCTCTCCCTGCATTTGCCAACTCCCCGTGTTCTCCCTCTTCCCACCCTCTCACCTGACTCGCCCACACCCCACCCTCTGACCACACTCGCACTTTCCCCACCCTCACCCCACACTCTCCCCACACTCGCCCTCTCTCCGCCCTCTACCCACACTCGCCCTCTCCCCGCGCTCCGCCTCTTCCCGCCCTCTCCCCACACTTGCCCTCTCCCAACACTCACCCTCTCCCAACACTCGCCCTCTCCCCACACTCGCCCTCTCTCCGCCCTCTCCCCACACTCACCGTCTACCCGTCCTTTGTTGACACTCGCCCTCTCCCTGTCCTCTGTCCACACTCGCCCTCTCCCCGTCCTCTGTCCACACTCGCCCTCTCCCCGTCCTCTGTCCACATTTGCCCTCAGCCCACACTCGCCCTCTCTCCACACTCGCCCTCTCTCCGCCCTCTCCCCACACTCACCCTCTACCCGTCCTCTGTCGACACTCGCCCTCTTCCTGTCCTCTGTCCACACTCGCCCTCTCCCCGTCCTCTGTCCACACTCGCCATCTCCCTGTCCTCTGTCCACATTTGCCCTCAGCCCACACGCGCCCTCTCACCGTCCTCTGTCCACACTCGCCCTCTCCCCGCCCTTTCCCAACAGTCACCCTCTCCCCATCCTCTGTCCACACTCGCCCGCTGCCCGTCCTCTGTCCACACTCGCCCTCTCCCCGTCCTCTGTCCACACTCGCCCTCTCCCCGCCCTTTCCCCACACTCGCCCTCTCCCCGTCCTCTGTCCACACTCGCTCTTTCCCCACGCTCACCCTCTCCCCATACTCGCCCTCACCCCATCCTCTTTCCACACTCGCCCTCTCTCCGCCCACTCCCCACACTCGCCCTCTCTCCACCCACTCCCCACACTCGCCCTCTTGCCGCGCTCACCCTCTCCTTGCCCTCTCGCCGCGCGTGACCTCTCCCCGCTGTCTCCCCGTGCTCGCCCTCTCTCCGCCCTCTCCCCGCATTTGCCCTCTCCCCACGCTTGCCCTCACCCTGCCCTGGCCTCAGACCTGCCCTCTCCCCACCATCACCAACACTCGAACTGTCCCCGCCATCTCCTAGACCTCTCCCCACTCTCGCGCTCTCCCCGCCCTCTCCCCACACTCGCCCTCTCCCCACACTCACCCTCTCCCCGCCCTCTCCCCACACTCGCTCTTTCCCCACGCTCACCCTCTCCCCACCCTCTCACCACACTCGCCCTCACCCCGTCCTCTTTCCACACTTGCCCTCTCCCCGCGCTCGCACTCTCTACACACTCGCCCTCTCTCCGCCCACACCCCACACTCGCCCTCTTGCCGCACTCGCCCCTCTCCTCGCCCTCTCGCCGCGCGTGCTCTCTCCCCGCCCTCTCTCCGTGCTCGCCCTCTCTCCGCCCTGTCCCCGCATTTGCCCTCTCCCCGCGCTTGCCCTCTCGCCACACTCGCCCTCTACCCGCCCTCTCCCCATGCTCGCCCTCTCCCCGCCCTCTCCCTGCATTTGCCAAATCCCCGTGTTCTCCCTCTTCCCACCCTCTCACCTGACTCGCCCACACCCCACCCTCTGACCACACTCGCACTTTCCCCACCCTCACCCCACACTCTCCCCACACTCGCCCTCTCTCCGCCCTCTACCCACACTCGCCCTCTCCCCGCGCTCCGCCTCTTCCCGCCCTCTCCCCACACTTGCCCTCTCCCAACACTCACCCTCTCCCAACACTCGCCCTCTCCCCACACTCGCCCTCTCTCCGCCCTCTCCCCACACTCACCGTCTACCCGTCCTTTGTTGACACTCGCCCTCTCCCTGTCCTCTGTCCACACTCGCCCTCTCCCCGTCCTCTGTCCACACTCGCCCTCTCCCCGTCCTCTGTCCACATTTGCCCTCAGCCCACACGCGCCCTCTCCCCGTCCTCTGTCCACACTCGCCCTCTCCCCGCCCTTTCCCCACACTTGCCCTCTCCCCGTCCTCTGTCCACATTTGCCCTCAGCCCACACTCGCCCTCTCTCCACACTCGCCCTCTCTCCGCCCTCTCCCCACACTCACCCTCTACCCGTCCTCTGTCGACACTCGCCCTCTCCCTGTCCTCTGTCCACACTCGCCCACTCCCCGTCCTCTGTCCACACTCGCCCTCTCCCCGCCCTTTCCCCACACTCGCCCTCTCCCAGTCCTCTGTCCACACTCGCTCTTTCCCCACGCTCACCCTCTCCCCATACTCGCCCTCACCCCATCCTCTTTCTACACTCGCCCTCTCTCCGCCCACTCCCCACACTCGCCCTCTCTCCGCCCACTCCCCACACTCTTGCCGTGCTCGCCCTCTCCTCGCCCTCTCGCCGCGCGTGACCTCTCCCCGCTGTCTCCCCGTGCTCGCCCTCTCTCCGCCCTCTCCCCGCATTTGCCCTCTCCCCGCGCTTGCCCTCACCCCGCCCTGGCCCCAGACCCGCCCTCTCCCCACCATCACCAACACTCGCACTGTCCCCGCCATCTCCTAGACCTCTCCCCACTCTCTAGCTCTCCCCGCCCTCTCCCCACACTCGTACTCTCCCCGTCCTCTGTCCACACACGCCCTCTCCCCCCGCTCACCCTCTCCCCACTCTCGCTCTCTCCCCGCCATCTCCCCACACTCGCCCTCACCCTGCCCTCTCCCCACACTCGCCCTCTCTCCGGCCTCTTCCCGCATTTGCCCTCTCCCGCGCTCGCCCTTGCATCGCCCTCGCCCCAGACTCGCCCTCTCCCCACCATCTCCAACACTCGCCCTCTCCCCGCTATCTCCCAGACCTCTCCCCACACTCACCCTCTCCCCACTATCTCCAACACTCGCCCTCTCCCCACCCGCACCCCACACTCACGCTCTCCCTGTCCTCTGTCCACACTTGCCCTCTCCCCGCGCTCACACTCTGCCCACACTCGCCCTTTACCCGCCCTCTCCCCATGCTCGCCCTCTCCCCGCCCTCTCCCTGCATTCGCCAACTCCCCTTGTTCTCCCTCTCCCCGCCCTCTCACCTGACGCGCCCCACACCCCACCCTCTGACCACACTCGCACTTTCCCCACCCTCACCCCACACTCTCCCCACACTCGCCCTCTCTCCGCCCTCTACCCACACTCGCCCTCTCTCCGCGCTCCGCCACTTCCCGCCCTCTCCCCACATTTGCCCTCTCCCAACACTCACCCTCTCCCAACACTCGCCCTCTCCCCACACTCGCCCTCTCTCCTCCCTCTCCCCACACTCACCCTCTACCCGTCCTCTGTTGACACTCGCCCTCTCCCTGTCCTCTGTCCACACTCGCCCTCTCCCCGTCCTCTGTCCACACTCGCCCTCTCCCCGTCCTCTGTCCACACTCGCCCTCTCCCCGCCCTTTCCCCACACTCACCCTCTACCCGTCCTCTGTCCACACTCACTCTTTCCCCACGCTCACCCTCTCCCCCATACTCGCCCTCACCCCGTCCTCTTTCCACATTCGCCCTCTCTCCGTCCACTCCCCACACTCGCCCTCTCTCCGCCCGCTACCCACACTCGCCCTCTCCCCATGCTCCGCCTCTTCCCGCCCTCTCCCCACACTTGCCCTCTCCCCGTCCTCTGTCCACACTCGACCTCTCCCAACACTCGCCCTCTCCCCACACTCGCCCTCTCCCGCCCTCTACCCACACTCGCCCTCTCGCCGTCTTCTGTCCACACTCGCCCTCTCCCCGCATTCGCCCTCTCCCCGCCCTCTCCCCGCACTCACCCTCTCCCCGTGCACTCCCCCCTCCCTCTCCCTGCACTCGCCCTCTCCCTGCATTCTCCCCTCCGTCTCCCCGCCCTCTCCCCACCCTCTACCCGCCCTCTCCCCGCATTCTCCCAGCGCTCGTCCTCTCCCCGCGTTCTCTCCACCCTCTCCCTGCCCTCTCCCCACACTTGCCCTCTCCCCACGCTCTCCCCACCCTCTCCCCGCCCTCTCTCTGTGCTTGTCCTCTCCCCGCCCTCTCCCCGCGCTCGCCCTCTCTCAGCACTCTCCCAGCACTCGCCCTCTCCCTGCCATCTCCCCACACTTGCCCTCACCTCGCGCTCTCACCGCCCTCTCCCCGCCCTCTCCCCGCACTCTCCCCACACTCGCCCTCTCTCCGCCCTCTCCCCGCACTCTCCCCGCCCTCTCCCTTCCCTCTCCCCGCACTCTCCCTGCCCTCTCCACACGCTCGCACTCTCTCCGCTCTCCCCCCACACACTCCCCGCCTTTGCCCCGCGCTCGCCCTCTCCCCGCCCTCTCCTCACCCTCTCCCCGCACTCACCCTCCACCCGCCCTCTCCCCTCCCTCTCCCCGCACTTGCCCTCTCCCTGCCCTCTCCCCACACTCGCCCTCTCCACGCCCTCTCCCCACACTCAACCTCTCCCCGCATTCTCCCCATGTGCGCCCTTTCCCCGCCCTCTCCTCGCACTCGCCCTCTCCTCGCACTCTCCCCACACTCACCCTCTCCCCGCACTCTCCCCGTGGACGCCCTTTCCCTGCCCTCTCCCCGCATTCGCCCTCTCCCTGCCCTCTGCCTTCCCTCTCCCCGCACTTTCCTTGCCCTCTCCACACACTTGCACACTCCCCGCCTTCGCCCCGCACTCGCCCTCTCCCCGCCCTCTCCTCGCCCTCACCCCGCACTCGCCCTCCACCCGCCCTCCCCCTCCCTCTCCCCGCACTCGCCCTCTCCCCGCCCTCTCCCCGCACTCGCCCACTACCCGCCCTCTCTCCGCACTCCTCCCGCCCTCTCCCCACCCTCTCCCTGCACTCGCCCTCTCCCCTCTGTCTCCCCTCCCTCTCCCCACCCTCTCCCCGCCCTCCTCCCCGCCTTCTCGCAGCGCTCGTCCTCTCCCCGCATTCTCCCCACCCTCTCCCTGCCCTCTCTCCACACTTGCCCTCTCCCCGCGCTCTCCCCACCCTCACCCCGCCCTCTCCCCGCGCTTGCCCTCTCCCCGCCCTCTCCCCGCGCTTGCCCTCTCTCAGCACTCTCCCAGCGCTCGCCCCCTCCCTGCCCTCTCTCCACACTCGCCCTCTCCCCACACTCTCCCCATGCTCGCCCTCTCCCCGCCCTCTCCCCACACTCGCCCTGTCCCCGCACTCTCCCACACTCACCCTCTCCCCGCCCTCTCCCCACACTCGCCCTCTCCCCGCGCTCTCCCCACACTCGCCCTCTCCCTGCACTCTCCCCACACTCGCCCTCTCCCCGCCCTCTCCCCGCACTCGCCCTCTCCCCGCCCTCTCCCCGTACCCGCCCTCTCCCCGCGCTCTGGCCCCTTCCCTCTCCCCGCGCTCTCCCTGCCCTCTCCACAGGCTTGCCCTCTCCCCGCCCTCTCCCCACACTCGCCCTCACCCCGCGGTCTCTCCGCCCTCTCCCCTCCCTCTCCCTGCACTCGCCCTCACCCCGCCCTCTCCCCGCACTCTCCCCGCGCTTTCCCTGCCCTCTCCACACGTTCGCCCTCTCCCAACACTCGTCCTCTCCCCGCCCTCTCCCCACACTCGCCCTCTCCCCGCGGTCTCCCCGCCCTCTCCCCTCCCTCTCCCTGCACTCGCCCTCACCCCGCCCTCTCCCCGCACTCTCCCCGCGCTTTCCCTGCCCTCTCCACACGTTCGCCCTCTCCCCGCCCTCTCCCAACACTCGCCCTCTCCCCGCCCTTTCCCCACACTTGCCCTCTCCCCGTCCTCTGTCCACATTTGCCCTCAGCCCACACTCGCCCTCTCTCCACACTCGCCCTCTCTCCGCCCTCTCCCCACACTCACCCTCTACCCGTCCTCTGTCGACACGCACCCTCTCCCTGTCCTCTGTCCACACTCGCCCACTCCCCGTCCTCTGTCCACACTCGACCTCTCCCCGCCCTTTCCCCACACTCGCCCTCTCCCCGTCCTCTGTCCACACTCGCTCTTTCCCCACGCTCACCCTCTCCCCATACTCGCCCTCACCCCATCCTCTTTCTACACTCGCCCTCTCTCCGCCCACTCCCCATACTCGCCCTCTCTCCGCCCACTCCCCACACTCGCCCTCTTGCCGTGCTCGCCCTCTCCTCGCCCTCTTGCCGCGCGTGACCTCTCCCCGCTGTCTCCCCGTGCTCGCCCTCTCTCCGCCCTCTCCCCGCATTTGCCCTCTCCCCGCGCTTGCCCTCACCCCGCCCTGGCCCCAGACCCGCCCTCTCCCCACCATCACCAACACTCGCATTGTCCCCGCCATCTCCTAGACCTCTCCCCACTCTCGCGCTCTCCCCGCCCTCTCCCCACACTCGTACTCTCCCCGTCCTCTGTCCACACACGCCCTCTCCCCCCGCTCACCCTCTCCCCACTCTCGCTCTCTCCCCGCCCTCTCCCCACACTCGCCCTCACCCTGCCCTCTCCCCACACCCGCCCTCTCCCCGCCGTCTCCCCACACTCGCCCTCACCCTGCCCTCTCCCCCACACTCGCCCTCTCTCCGGCCTCTTCCCGCATTCGCCCTCTCCCGCGCTCGCCCTCGCCTCGCCCTCGCCCCAGACTCGCCCTCTCCCCACCATCTCCAACACTCGCCCTCTCCCCGCTATCTCCCAGACCTCTCCCCACACTCACCCTCTCCCCACTATCTCCAACACTCGCCCTCTCCCTACCCTCTCCCCGCCCTCTCCCCACCCGCACCCCACACTCACCCTCTCCCTGTCCTCTGTCCACACTTGCCCTCTCCCCGCGCTCACACTCTGCCCACACTCGCCCTTTACCCGCCCTCTCCCCATGCTCGCCCTCTCCCTGCATTCGCCAACTCCCCTTGTTCTCCCTCTCCCCGCCCTCTCACCTGACGCGCCCACACCCCACCCTCTGACCACACTCGCACTTTCCCCACCCTCACCCCACACTCTCCCCACACTCGCCCTCTCTCCGCCCTCTACCCACACTCGCCCTCTCTCCGCGCTCCGCCACTTCCCGCCCTCTCCCCACATTTGCCCTCTCCCAACACTCACCCTCTCCCAACACTCGCCCTCTCCCCACACTCGCCCTCTCTCCGCCCTTTCCCCACACTCACCCTCTACCCGTCCTCTGTTGACACTCGCCCTCTCCCTGTCCTCTGTCCACACTCGCCCTCTCCCCGTCCTCTGTCCACACTCGCCCTCTCCCCGTCCTCTGTCCACACTCGCCCTCTCCCCGCCCTTTCCCCACACTCACCCTCTACCCGTCCTCTGTCCACACTCACTCTTTCCCCACGCTCACCCTCTCCCCATACTCGCCCTCACCCCCGTCCTCTTTCCACATTCGCCCTCTCTCCGTCCACTCCCCACACTCGCCCTCTCTCCGCCCGCTACCCACACTCGCACTCTCCCCATGTTCCGCCTCTTCCCGCCCTCTCCCCACACTTGCCCTCTCCCCGTCCTCTGTCCACACTCGCCCTCTCCCAACACTCGCCCTCTCCCCACACTCGCCCTCTCCCGCCCTCTACCCACACTCGCCCTCTCGCCGTCTTCTGTCCACACTCGCCCTCTCCCCGCATTCGCCCTCTCCCCGCCCTCTCCCCGCACTCACCCTCTCCCCTTGCTCTCCCCCTCCCTCTCCCTGCACTCGCCCTCTCCCTGCCCTCTCCCCTCCGTCTCCCCGCCCTCTCCCCACCCTCTACCCGCCCTCTCCCCGCATTCTCCCAGCGCTCGTCCTCTCCCCGCGTTCTCCCCACCCTCTCCCTGCCCTCTCCCCACACTTGCCCTCTCCCCACGCTCTCCCCACCCTCTCCCCGCCCTCTCTCTGTGCTTGTCCTCTCCCCGCCCTCTCCCCGGGCTCGCCCTCTCTCAGCACTCTCCCAGCACTTGCCCTCTCCCTGCCATCTCCCCACACTTGCCCTCACCTCGCGCTCTCACCGCCCTCTCCCCGCCCTCTCCCCGCACTCTCCCCACACTCACCCTCTCTCCGCCCTCTCCCCGCACTCTCCCCACCCTCTCCCTTCCCTCTCCCCGCACTCTCCCTGCCCTCTCCACACGCTCGCACTCTCTCCGCTCTCCCCCCACACACTCCCCGCCTTCGCCCCGCGCTCGCCCTCTCCCCGCCCTCTCCTCACCCACTCCCCGCACTCACCCTCCACCCGCCCTCTCCACTCCCTCTCCCCACACTCGCCCTCTCCCTGCCCTCTCCCCACACTCGCCCTCTCCACGCCCTCTCCCCACACTCAACCTCTCCCCGCATTCTCCCCATGTGCGCCCTTTCCCCGCCCTCTCCTCGCACTCGCCCTCTCCTCGCACTCTCCCCACACTCACCCTCTCCCCGCACTCTCCCCGTGGACGCCCTTTCCCTGCCCTCTCCCTGCATTCGTCCTCTCCCTGCCCTCTGCCTTCCCTCTCCCCGCACTTTCCTTGCCCTCTCCACACACTTGCTCACTCCCCCGCCTTCGCCCCACACTCGCCCTCTCCCCGCCCTCTCCTCGCCCTCACCCCGCACCTCGCCCTCCACCCGCCCTCCCCCTCCCTCTCCCCGCACTCGCCCTCTCCCCGCCCTCTCCCCGCACTCGCCCACTACCCGCCCTCTCTCCGCACTCCTCCCGCCCTCTCCCCACCCTCTCCCTGCACTCGCCCTCTCCCCTCTGTCTCCCCTCCCTCTCCCCACCCTCTCCCCGCCCTCTCCCCGCCTTCTCGCAGCGCTCGTCCTCTCCCCGCGTTCTCCCCACCCTCTCCCTGCCCTCTCCCCACACTTGCCCTCTCCCCGCGCTCTCCCCACCCTCACCCCGCCCTCTCCCCGCGCTTGCCCTCTCCACGCCCTCTCCCCGCGCTTGCCCTCTCTCAGCACTCTCCCAGCGCTCGCCCCCTCCCTGCCCTCTCTCCACACTCGCCCTCTCCCCACACTCTCCCCATGCTCGCCCTCTCCCCGCCCTCTCCCCACACTCGCCCTCTCCCCGCACTCTCCCACACTCACCCTCTCCCCGCCCTCTCCCCACACTCGCCCTCTCCCCGCGCTCTCCCCACACTCGCCCTCTCCCTGCACTCTCCCCACACTCGCCCTCTCCCCGCCCTCTCCCCGCACTCGCCCTCTCCCCGCCCTCTCCCCGTACCCGCCCTCTCCCCGCGCTCTCGCCCCTTCCCTCTCCCCGCGCTCTCCCTGCCCTCTCCATAGGCTTGCCCTCTCCCCGCCCTCTCCCCACACTCGCCCTCTCCCCGCGGTCTCCCCGCCCTCTCCCCTCCCTCTCCCTGCACTCGCCCTCACCCCGCCCTCTCCCCGCACTCTCCCCGCGCTTTCCCTGCCCTCTCCACACGTTCGCCCTCTCCCCGCCCTCTCCCAACACTCGTCCTCTCCCCGCCCTCTCCCCACACTCACCCTCTCCCCGCATTCTCCCCACACTCGCCCTCTCCCCGCCCTCCACCCGCCCTCTCCCCTCCCTCTCCCCGCACTCGCCCTCTCCCCTCCCTCTCCCCACACTCGCCCTCTCCCATCCCTCTCCCTGCACTCGCCCTCTCTTCGCCCACTCCCCTCCGTCTCCCCGCCCTCTCCCCACCCTCTCCCCGCCCTCTCCCCACCCTCTCCCCCGCCCTCTCCCAACCCTCTCCCCGCCCTCTCCCCGCATTCTCCCAGAGCTCGTCCTCTCCCCGTGTTCTCCCCACCCTCTCCCTGCCCTCTCCCCACACTTGCCCTCTCCCGGTGCTCTCCCCGCCCTCTCCCCGCCCTCTCCCCGCGCTTGCCCTCTCCCCAGCATCTCCCCGCGCTCGCCCTCTCTCAGCACTCTCCCAGCACTCGCCCTCTCCCTGCCATCTCCCCACACTTGCCCTCACCCCGCGCTCTCCCCGCCCTCTCCCCGCCCTCTCCCCACACTCACCCTCTCCCCGCACTCTCCCCACACTCGCCCTCTCCCCGCACTCTCCCCACAATTGCCCTCTCCCCGCCCTCTCCCCGCATTTGCCATCTCCCCGCCCTCTCCCCGCCCTGTCCCCGCACTCACACTCTCCCCGTGCTCTCCCCCTCCCTCTCCCTGCACTCACACTCTCCACGCCCTCTCCCCTCCGTCTCCCCGCCCTCTCCCCACCCTCTCCCCGCCCTCTCCCCACCCTCTCCCCGCCCTCTCCCCGCATTCTCCCAGCGCTCGTCCTCTCCCCGCGTTCTCCCCACCCTCTCCATGCCCTCTCCCCACACTTGCCCTCTCCTGGTGCTCTCCCCGCCCTCTCCCCGCCCTCTCCCCGTGCTTGCCCTCTCCCCACCCTCTCCCCGCGCTCGCCCTCTCTCAGCACTCTCCCAGCAGTCGCCCTCTCCCTGCCATCTCCCCACACTTGCCCTCTCCCCGCGCTCTCACCGCCCTCTCCCTGCCCTCTCCCCGTACTCTCCCCACACTCGCCTTCTCCCCGCCCTCTCCCCACACTCGCGCTCTACCCGCCCTCTCCCCACACTCACCCTCTCCCCGCCCTCTCCCCGGACTTGACCTCTCCCCCCCCCTCTCCCCAGACTCACACACTCCCCCTCCACTCTCCACACTCACCCTATCCCCGTGCTCGCCCTCTCTCCACACTCGCACCCTCTCCACCCTCTACCCACACTCGCCCTCTCCCCGTCCTCTGTCCACACTCGCCCTCGCCCCGTCCTCTGTCCACACTCGCCTTCTCCCCGTCCTCTGTCCACATTTGCCCTCTACCCACACTCGCCCTCTCCCCGCCCTCTCCCCGCACTCGCCCTCTCCCCGCCCTCTCCCCGTACCCGCCCTCTCCCCGCGCTCTCGCCCCTTCCCTCTCCCCGCGCTCTCCCTGCCCTCTCCACAGGCTTGCCCTCTCCCCGCCCTCTCCCCACACTCGCCCTCTCCCCGCGGTCTCCCCGCCCTCTCCCCTCCCTCTCCCTGCACTCGCCCTCACCCCGCCCTCTCCCCGCACTCTCCCCGCGCTTTCCCTGCCCTCTCCACACGTTCGCCCTCTCCCCGCCCTCTCCCAACACTCGTCCTCTCCCCGCCCTCTCCCCACACTCGCCCTCTCCCCGCGGTCTCCCCGCCCTCTCCCCTCCCTCTCCCTGCACTCGCCCTCACCCCCGCCCTCTCCCCGCACTCTCCCCGCGCTTTCCCTGCCCTCTCCACACGTTCGCCCTCTCCCCGCCCTCTCCCAACACTCGCCCTCTCCCCGCCCTTTCCCCACACTTGCCCTCTCCCCGTCCTCTGTCCACATTTGCCCTCAGCCCACACTCGCCCTCTCTCCACACTCGCCCTCTCTCCGCCCTCTCCCCACACTCACCCTCTACCCGTCCTCTGTCGACACTCGCCCTCTCCCTGTCCTCTGTCCACACTCGCCCACTCCCCGTCCTCTGTCCACACTCGACCTCTCCCCGCCCTTTCCCCACACTCGCCCTCTCCCCGTCCTCTGTCCACACTCGCTCTTTCCCCACGCTCACCCTCTCCCCATACTCGCCCTCACCCCATCCTCTTTCTACACTCGCCCTCTCTCCGCCCACTCCCCATACTCGCCCTCTCTCCGCCCACTCCCCACACTCGCCCTCTTGCCGTGCTCGCCCTCTCCTCGCCCTCTTGCCGCGCGTGACCTCTCCCCGCTCTCTCCCCGTGCTCGCCCTCTCTCCGCCCTCTCCCCGCATTTGCCCTCTCCCCGCGCTTGCCCTCACCCCGCCCTGGCCCCAGACCCGCCCTCTCCACACCATCACCAACACTCGCACTGTCCCCGCCATCTCCTAGACCTCTCCCCACTCTTGCGCTCTCCCCGCCCTCTCCCCACACTCGTACTCTCCCCGTCCTCTGTCCACACACGACCTCTCCCCCCGCTCACCCTCTCCCCACTCTCGCTCTCTCCCCGCCCTCTCCCCACACTCGCCCTCACCCTGCCCTCTCCCCACACCCGCCCTCTCCCCGCCGTCTCCCCACACTCGCCCTCACCCTGCCCTCTCCCCACACTCGCCCTCTCTCCGGCCTCTTCCCGCATTCGCCCTCTCCCGCGCTCGCCCTCGCCTCGCCCTCGCCCCAGACTCGCCCTCTCCCCACCATCTCCAACACTCGCCCTCTCCCCGCTATCTCCCAGACCTCTCCCCACACTCACCCTCTCCCCACTATCTCCAACACTCGCCCTCTCCCCACCCTCTCCCCGCCCTCTCCCCACCCGCACCCCACACTCACCCTCTCCCTGTCCTCTGTCCACACTTGCCCTCTCCCCGCGCTCACACTCTGCCCACACTCGCCCTTTACCCGCCCTCTCCCCATGCTCGCCCTCTCCCCGCCCTCTCCCTGCATTCGCCAACTCCCCTTGTTCTCCCTCTCCCCGCCCTCTCACCTGACGCGCCCACACCCCACCCTCTGACCACACTCGCACTTTCCCCACCCTCACCCCACACTCTCCCCACACTCGCCCTCTCTCCGCCCTCTACCCACACTCGCCCTCTCTCCGCGCTCCGCCACTTCCCGCCCTCTCCCCACATTTGCCCTCTCCCAACACTCACCCTCTCCCAACACTCGCCCTCTCCCCACACTCGCCCTCTCTCCCCGCCCTCTCCCCACACTCACCCTCTACCCGTCCTCTGTTGACACTCGCCCTCTCCCTGTCCTCTGTCCACACTCGCCCTCTCCCCGTCCTCTGTCCACACTCGCCCTCCTCCCTGTCCTCTGTCCACACTCGCCCTCTCCCCGCCCTTTCCCCCACACTCACCCTCTACCCGTCCTCTGTCCACACTCACTCTTTCCCCACGCTCACCCTCTCCCCATACTCGCCCTCACCCCGTCCTCTTTCCACATTCGCCCTCTCTCCGTCCACTCCCCACACTCGCCCTCTCTCCGCCCGCTACCCACACTCGCCCCTCTTCCCCATGCTCCGCCTCTTCCCGCCCTCTCCCCACACTTGCCCTCTCCCCGTCCTCTGTCCACACTCGACCTCTCCCAACACTCGCCCTCTCCCCACACTCGCCCTCTCCCCGCCCTCTACCCACACTCGCCCTCTCGCCGTCTTCTGTCCACACTCGCCCTCTCCCCGCATTCGCCCTCTCCCCGCCCTCTCCCCGCCCTCTCCCCGCACTCACCCTCTCCCCGTGCTCTCCCCCCTCCCTCTCCCTGCACTCGCCCTCTCCCTGCCCTCTCCCCTCCGTCTCCCCGCCCTCTCCCCACCCTCTACCCGCCCTCTCCCCGCATTCTCCCAGCGCTCGTCCTCTCCCCGCGTTCTCCCCACCCTCTCCCTGCCCTCTCCCCACACTTGCCCTCTCCCCACGCTCTCCCCACCCTCTCCCCGCCCTCTCTCTGTGCTTGTCCTCTCCCCGCCCTCTCCCCGCGCTCGCCCTCTCTCAGCACTCTCCCAGCACTCGCCCTCTCCCTGCCATCTCCCCACACTTGCCCTCACCTCGCGCTCTCACCGCCCTCTCCCCGCCCTCTCCCCGCACTCTCCCCACACTCGCCCTCTCTCCGCCCTCTCCCCGCACTCTCCCCGCCCTCTCCCTTCCCTCTCCCCGCACTCTCCCTGCCCTCTCCACACGCTCGCACTCTCTCCGCTCTCCCCCCACACACTCCCCGCCTTCGCCCCGCGCTCGCCCTCTCCCCGCCCTCTCCTCACCCTCTCCCCGCACTCACCCTCCACCCGCCCTCTCCCCTCCCTCTCCCCGCACTCGCCCTCTCCCTGCCCTCTCCCCACACTCGCCCTCTCCACGCCCTCTCCCCACACTCAACCTCTCCCCGCATTCTCCCCATGTGCGCCCTTTCCCCCGCCCTCTCCTCGCACTCGCCCTCTCCTCGCACTCTCCCCACACTCACCCTCTCCCCGCACTCTCCCCCGTGGACGCCCTTTCCCTGCCCTCTCCCTGCATTCGCCCTCTCCCTGCCCTCTGCCTTCCCTCTCCCCGCACTTTCCTTGCCCTCTCCACACACTTGCTCACTCCCCGCCTTCGCCCCACACTCGCCCTCTCCCCGCCCTCTCCTCGCCCTCACCCCGCACTCGCCCTCCACCCGCCCTCCCCCTCCCTCTCCCCGCACTCGCCCTCTCCCCGCCCTCTCCCCGCACTCGCCCCACTACCCGCCCTCTCTCCGCACTCCTCCCGCCCTCCTCCCCACCCTCTCCCTGCACTCGCCCTCTCCCCTCTGTCTCCCCTCCCTCTCCCCACCCTCTCCCCGCCCTCTCCCCGCCTTCTCGCAGCGCTCGTCCTCTCCCCGCGTTCTCCCCACCCTCTCCCTGCCCTCTCTCCACACTTGCCCTCTCCCCGCGCTCTCCCCACCCTCACCCCGCCCTCTCCCCGCGCTTGCCCTCTCCACGCCCTCTCCCCGCGCTTGCCCTCTCTCAGCACTCTCCCAGCGCTCGCCCCCCTCCCTGCCCTCTCTCCACACTCGCCCTCTCCCCACACTCTCCCCATGCTCGCCCTCTCCCCGCCCTCTCCCCACACTCGCCCTCTCCCCGCACTCTCCCACACTGACCCTCTCCCCGCCCTCTCCCCACACTCGCCCTCTCCCCGCGCTCTCCCCACACTCGCCCTCTACCTGCACTCTCCCCACACTCGCCCTCTCCCCGCCCTCTCCCCCGCACTCGCCCTCTCCCCGCCCTCTCCCCGTACCCACCCTCTCCCCGCGCTCTCGCCCCTTCCCTCTCCCCGCGCTCTCCCTGCCCTCTCCACAGGCTTGCCCTCTCCCCGCCCTCTCCCCACACTCGCCCTCTCCCCGCGGTCTCCCCGCCCTCTCCCCTCCCTCTCCCTGCACTCGCCCTCACCCCGCCCTCTCCCCGCACTCTCCCCGCACTTTCCCTGCCCTCTCCACACGTTCGCCCTCTCCCCGCCCTCTCCCCACACTCACCCTCTCCCCGCATTCTCCCCACACTCGCCCTCTCCCCGCCCTCCACCCGCCCTCTCCCCTCCCTCTCCCCGCACTCGCCCTCTCCCCTCCCTCTCCCCACACTCGCCCTCTCCCATCCCTCTCCCTGCACTCGCCCTCTCTTCGCCCACTCCCCTCCATCTCCCCGCCCTCTCCCCACCCTCTCCCCGCCCTCTCCCCACCCTCTCCCCGCCCTCTCCCCACCCTCTCCCCACCCTCTCCCCGCATTCTCCCAGAGCTCGTCCTCTCCCCGTGTTCTCCCCACCCTCTCCCTGCCCTCTCCCCACACTTGCCCTCTCCCGGTGCTCTCCCCGCCCTCTCCCCGCCCTCTCCCCGCTCTTGCCCTCTCCCCAGCCTCTCCCCGCGCTCGCCCTCTCTCAGCACTCTCCCAGCACTCGCCCTCTCCCTGCCATCTCCCCACACTTGCCCTCACCCCGCGCTCTCCCCGCGCTCTCCCCGCCCTCTCCCCGCCCTCTCCCCACACTCACCCTCTCCCCGCACTCTCCCCACACTCGCCCTCTCCCCGCACTCTCCCCACAATTGCCCTCTCCCCGCCCTCTCCCCGCATTTGCCCTCTCCCCGCCCTCTCCCCGCCCTGTCCCCGCACTCACTCTCTCCCCGTGCTCTCCCCCTCCCTCTCCCTGCACTCGCCCTCTCCACGCCCTCTCCCCTCCGTCTCCCCGCCCTCTCCCCACCCTCTCCCCGCCCTCTCCCCACCCTCTCCCCGCCCTCTCCCCGCATTCTCCCAGCGCTCGTCCTCTCCCCGCGTTCTCCCCACCCTCTCCATGCCCTCTCCCCACACTTGCCCTCTCCCGGTGCTCTCCCCGCCCTCTCCCCGCCCTCTCCCCGTGCTTGCCCTCTCCCCACCCTCTCCCCGCGCTCGCCCTATCTCAGCACTCTCCCAGCACTCGCCCTCTCCCTGCCATCTCCCCACACTTGCCCTCTCCCCGCGCTCTCACCGCCCTCTCCCCGCCCTCTCCCCGCACTCTCCCCACACTCACCTTCTCCCCGCCCTCTCCCCACACTCGCGCTCTACCCGCCCTCTCCCCACACTCACCCTCTCCCCGCCCTCTCCCCGGACTTGACCTCTCCCCCCCCTCTCCCCAGACTCACACACTCCCCCTCCACTCTCCACACTCACCCTATCCCCGTGCTCGCCCTCTCTCCACACTCGCACCCTCTCCACCCTCTACCCACACTCGCCCTCTCCCCGTCCTCTGTCCACACTCGCCCTCGCCCCGTCCTCTGTCCACACTCGCCTTCTCCCCATCCTCTGTCCACATTTGCCCTCTACCCACACTCGCCCTCTCCCCGTCCTCTGTCCACACACGCACTCTCCCCACCCTCTCTCCACACTTGCCCTCACCCGCGCTCGACCTCTCTCCGCCCACTCTCCACTCTCACTCTCTCTCCGCCCACTCCCCGTGCTCGCCCTCTCTCCGCTCTCTCCCCGCACTCGCCCTCTCCCCGCCCTCTGTCCACACTCGCCGTCTCTCCGCCCTCTCCCCACACTCGCCCCAGACTCACCCTCTCCCCAACATCTCCCCACACTTGCACTCTCCCTGCCCTCTACCCGCCCACTCCCCTCACTCGCCCTCTCCCCGCCCTCTGTCCACACTCGCCGTCTCTCCGCCCTCTCCCCACACTCGCCCTTCCCCGCCTCTCCCCGCCCTCTCCCCAGACTCGCCCTCTCCCCACCATCTCCCCACACTCGCACTCTCCCTGCCCTCTACCCGCCCACTCCCCACACACGCCCTCTCCCCGCCCTCTACCCCCACTTGCCCTCTCCCTGCCCTCTGTCCACACTCGCCGTCTCTCCGCCCTCTCCCCAGACTCGCCCTCTCCCCACCATCTCCCCACACTCACACTCTCCCTGCCCTCTACCTGCCCACTCCCCACACTCGCCCTATCTCCGCCCTCTACCCACACTCGCCCTCTCCCCATGCTCCGCCTCATCCCGCCCTCTCCCCACACTTGCCCTCTCCCCGTCCTCTGTCCACACTCGCCCTCTCCCAACACTCGCCCTCTCTCCACACTCGTCCTCTCTCCGCCCTCTACCCACACTCGCCCTCTCCCCGTCTTCTGTCCACACTCACCCTCTCCCCGCATTCGCCCTCTCCCCGCCCTCTCCCCGCACTCACCCTCTCCCCGTGCTCACCCCCTCCCTCTCCCTGCACTCGCCCTCTCCCCGCCCTCTCCCCTCCGTCTCCCCGCCCTCACCCCACCCTCTCCCCGCCCTCTCCCCACCCTCTCCCCGCCCTCTTCCCGCATTCTCCCAGCGCTCGTCCTCTCCCCACGTTCTCCCCACCCTCTCCCTGCCCTCTCCCCACACTTGCCCTCTCCCGGTGCTCTCCCCACCCTCTCCCTGCCCTCTCCCCACGCTCGCCCTCTCTCAGCACTCTCCCAGCACTCGCCCTCTCCCTGCCATCTCCCCACACTTGCCCTCACCCCGCGCTCTCACCGCCCTCTCCCCGCCCTCTCCTCGCACTCTCCCCACACTCGCCCTCTCTCCGCCCTCTCCCCGCACTCTCCCCGGACTCGCCCTCTCCCCACCCTCTCCCTTCCCTCTCCCCGCGCTCTCCCTGCCCTCTCCACACGCTCGCACTCTCTCTGCCCTCTCCCCACCCACTCCCCGCCTTCGCCCCGCGCTCGCCGTCTCCCCGCCCTCTCCTCGCCCTCTCCCCACACTCACCCTCCACTCGCCCTCTCCCCGCCCTCTCCGCACACTCGCCCTCTCCCCGCCCTCTCCCCACACTCACCCTCTCCCCGCCCTCTCCCCGGACTTGACCTCTCCCCGCCCTCTCCCCAGACTCACACACTCCCCCTCCACTCTCCACACTCACCCTATCCCCGTGCTCACCCTCTCTCCACACTCGCACCCTCTCCACCCTCTACCCACACTCGCCTTCTCCCCGTCCTCTGTCCACACTCGCCCTCTCCCCGTCCTCTGTCCACATTTGCCCTCTACCCACACTCGCCCTCTCCCCGTCCTCTGTCCACACACGCACTCTCCCCACCCTCTCTCCACACTTGCCCTCACCCCGCGCTCGCCCTCTCTCCGCCCACTCTCCACTCTCGCTCTCTCTCCGCCCACTCCCCGTGCTCGCCCTCTCTCCGCCCTCTCCCCGCACTCACCCTCTCCCCGCCATCTGTCCACACTTGCCGTCTCTCCGCCCTCTCCCCACACTCGCCCTGCCCCGCCTCTCCCCACCCTCGCCCCAGACTCACCCTCTCCCCAACATCTCCCCACACTCGCACTCTCCCTGCCCTCTACCCGCCCACTCCCCACACTCGCCCTCTCCCCGCCCTCTGTCCACACTCGCCGTCTCTCCGCCCTCTCCCCACACTCGCCCTTCCCCGCCTCTCCCCGCCCTCTCCCCAGACTCGCCCTCTCCCCACCATCTCCCCACACTCGCACTCTCCCTGCCCTCTACCCGCCCACTCCCCACACTCGCCCTCTCCCCGCCCTCTACCCACACTCGCCCTCTCCCCGCCCTCTGTCCACACTCGCCGTCTCTCCGCCCTCTCCCCAGACTCGCCCTCTCCCCGCCCTCTCCCCTCCGTCTCCCCTCCCTCTCCCCACCCTCTCGCCGCCCTCTCCCCGCCTTCTCGCAGCGCTCGTCCTCTCCCCGCGTTCTCCCCACCCTCTCCCTGCCCTCTCCCCACTCTTGCACTCTCCCCGCGCTCTCCCCGCCCTCACCCCGCCCTCTCCCCGCGCTTGCCCTCTCCCCGCCCTCTCCCCGCGCTCGCCCTCTCTCAGCACTCTCCCAGCGCTCGCCCCCTCCCTGCCCTCTCTCCACACTCGCCCTCTCCCCACACTCTCCCCATGCTTGCCCTCTCCCCGCCCTCTCCCCACACTCGCCCTCTCCCGGCACTCTCCCCACACTCACCCTCTCCCCGCCCTCTCCCCACACTCACCCTCTCCCCGCGCTCTCCCCACACTCGCTCTCTCCCCGCACTCGCCCTCTCCCCGCACTCTCCTCACATTCGCCCTCTCCCCGCACTCTCCCCACACTCGCTCTCTCCCCGCCCTCTCCCCGCACTCGCCCTCTCCCCGCCCTCTCCCCGCCCTCTCCCCGCACTCTCCCAGCACTTGCTCTCTCCCCGCGCTCTTGACCCTTCCCTCTCCCCGCACTCGCCCTCTCCCCTCGCTCTCCCTACCCTCTCCACACGCTTGCCCTCTCTCAGCACTCTCCCAGCACTCGCCCTCTCCCTGCCATCTCCCCACACTCGCCCTCTCCCCGCGGTCTCCCCGCCCTCTCCCCTCCCTCTCCCCGCACTCGCCCTCACTCCGCCCTCTCCCCGCCCCCTCCCCGCGCTTTCCCTGCCCTCTCCACACGTTCGCCCTCTCCCCGCCCTCTCCCCACACTCGTCCTCTCCCCGCCCTTTCCCCACACTCACCCTCTCCCCGCATTCTCCCCGCACTCGCCTTCTCCCCGCCCTCTCCCCGCCTTCTCCCCTCCCTCGCCCCACACTCGCCCTCTCTCCGCACTCTCCCCGCGCTTTCCCTGCCCTCTCCACATGTTCACCCTCTCCCCGCCCTCTCCCCACACTCGCCCTCTCACCGCACTCTCCCAGCACTCACCCTCTCCCCGCTCTCTCCCCACACTCGCCCTCTCCCCGCCCTCTCCCCGCGCTCACCCTCTCCCGGCTCTCTCCCCACACTCGCCCTCTCCCCGCCCTCTCCCTGCGCTCGCCCTCTCCCGGCTCTCTCCCCACACTCACCCTCTCCCCGCCCTCTCCCTGCGCTCGCCCTCTCCCGGCCGTCTCCCCGCACTCGCCCTCTCCCCACCCTCTCCCCGCACTCTCCCCGCTCTCGCCCTCTCTCCGTGCTCTCCCCGCCCTCTCCCCTCCCTCTCTCCGCACTCGCCCTCTCCCCGCCCTCTCCCCGTCCTCTCCCCGCACTCTCCCTGCCCTCTCCACATGCTCGCCCTCTCCCCGCCCTCTCCCCGCCTTCACCCCGCTCTCTCCCCACACTCGCCCTCTCCCCGCCCTCTCCCCACACTCTCCCTGCACTCGCACTGTCCCCGCGCTCTCCCCGCCCTCTCCCCTCCCACTCCCCGCACTCGCCCTCTCCCCGCCCTCTCCCCGCCCTCTCCCCGTGCTTTCCCTGCCCTCTCCACATGTTCGCCCTCTCCCCACGCTCTACCCACAATCGCCCTCTCCCCGCCCTCTCCCCACCCTCTCCCTGCCCTCTCCACACATTCGCCCTCTCCCCGCCCTCTCCACACACTCGCCCTCTCCCCGCCCTTTCCCCACACTCACCCTCTCCCCGCACTCTCCCCGTGTGCGCCCTTTCCCTGCCCTCTTCCCGCACTCGCCCTCTCCTCGCACTCTCCCCACACTCACCCTCTCCCCGCACACTCCCCGTGGATGCCCTTTCCCCGCCCTCTCCCCGCACTCGCCCTCTCCCTGCCCTCTCCCTGCCCTCTCCCCGTGCTCTCCCTGCCCTCTCCACACGCTCGCCCTCTTTCCGCCCTCTCCTTGCCGTCTCCCTGCACTCACCCTCCACCCACCCTCTCCCCGCCCTCTCCCCGCACTCACCATCTCCCCGCCCTCTCCCCGCCCTCTCCCTGCACTCGCACTCTCCTCGCCCTCTCCCCTCCGTCTCCCCGCCCTCTCCCCACCCTCTCCCCGCCCTCTCCCTGCCCTCTCCCCGTGCTCTCCCTGCCCTCTCCATACGCTCGCCCTCCACCCGCCCTCTCCTTGCCCTCTCCCCGCACTCGCCCTCTCCCCGCCCTCTCCCTGCACTCACACTCTCTCCGCACACTTCCCGCCCTTTCCCATCCCTATCCCTGCACTCGCCCTCTCCCCACCCTCTCCCCGCCCTCTCCCCACCCTCTCCCCACCCTCTCCCCGCCCTCTCCCCGCATTCTCCCAGAGCTCGTCCTCTACCCGCGTTCTCCCCACCCTCTCCCTGCCCTCTCCCCACACTTGCCCTCTCCCAGTGCTCTCCCTCCCCTCTCCCCGCTCTCTCCCCGCCCTCTCCCCGCGCTTGCCCTCTCCCCAGCCTCTCCCCGCGCTCGCCCTCTCTCAGCACTCTCCCAGCACTCGCCCTCTCCCTGCCATCTCCCCACACTTGCCCTCTCCCCGCGCTCTCCCCGCCCTCTCCCCGCCCTCTCCCCGCACTGTCCCCGCACTCACCCTCTCCCCGCACTCTCCCCACACTCGCCCTCTCCCCGCACTCTCCCCACACTTGCCCTCTCCCCACCCTCTCCCCGCATTCACCCTCAGCCCGCCACTCCCCGCCCTCTCCCCGCACTCACCCTCTACCCGTGCTCTCCCCCTCCCTCTCCCTGCACTCGCGCTCTCCCCACCCTCTCCCCTCCGTCTCCCCGCCCTCTCCCCACCCTCTCCCCGCCCTCTCCCCACCATCTCGCCGCCCTCTCCCCGCATTCTCCCAGTGCTCGTCCTCTCCCCGCGTTCTCCCTACCCTCTCCCTGCCCTCTCCCCAAACTTGCCCTCTCCCGGTGCTCTCCCCGCCCTCTCCCCGCCCTCTCCCCGCGCTCGCCCTCTCTCAGCACTCTCCAGCACTCGCCCTCTCCATGCCATCTCCCCACACTGGCCCTCTCCCCGCTCTCTTACCGCCCACTCCCCGCCCTCTCCCCGCACTCTCCCAACACTCGCCCTCTCCCCGCCCTCTCCCCGCACTCGCCCTCTCCCCGCCCTCTCCCTTCCCTCTCCCCGCGCTCTCCCTGCCCTCTCCACACGCTCGCAGTCTCTCCGCCCTCTCCCCACCCACTCCCCGCCTTCGCCCCGCGCTCGCCCTCTCCCCGCCCTCTCCTCGCCCTCTCCCGCATTCGCCCTCCACCCGCCCTCTCCCCTCCCTCTCCCCGCACTCGCCCTCTCCCCGCCCTCTCCCCACACTCGCCCTCTCCCCGCCCTCTCCCCACAGTCAACCTTTCCCCGCCCTCTCCTCGCACTCACCCTCTCCTCGCACTCTCCCAACACTCACCCTCTCCACGCACTCTCCCCATGGACGCCCTTTCCCTGCCCTCTCCCCGCATTCACCCTCTCCCTGCCCTCTGCCTTCCCTCTCCCCGCGCTCTCCTTGCCCTCTCCACACGCTTGCACTCTCCCCGCCCTCTCCCCACACTCACCCTCTCCCCGCCCTGTCCCCACACTCGCCCTCTGCCCATGCTCTCCCCACACTCGCCCTCTCCCCGCGCTGTCCCCACACTCGCCCTCTCCCCACCCTCTCCCCACACTCACCCTCTCCCCGCCCTCTCCCCACACTCGCCCTCTACCCGCGCTCTCCCCACACTCGCCCCCTCCCCGCACTCTCCCCACACTCGCCCTCTCCCCGCACTCTCCCCACACTCGCCCTCTCCCCGCACTCTCCCCACACTCGCCCTCTCCCCGCACTAGCCCTCTCCCCGCCCTCTCCCCGCACTCTCCCCACACTCGCCCTCTCCCCGCGCTCTCGCCCCTTCCCTCTCCCCGCACTCGCCCTCTCCCCGCGCTCTCCATGCCCTCTCCACACGCTTGCCCTCTCCCCGCCCTCTCCCCACAGTCTCCCGCTCCCAAACTCTCCCCACACTCGCCCTCTCCCCGCAGTCTCCCCGCCCTCTCCCCTCCCTCTCCCCGCACTTGCTCTCACCCCGCCCTCTCCCCGCCCTCTCCCCGCGCTTTCCCTGCCCTCTCCACACGTTCGCCCTCTCCCCACCCTCTCCCCCCACTTGCCCTCTCTCCGCACTCTCCCAGCGCTCACCCTCTCCCCGGCCTCTCCCCACCCTCTCCCCACACTCGTCCTCACCCCATCCTCTCCCCACACTCACCCTCTCCCCGCACTATCCCCACACTCGCCCTCTCTCCACACTCTCCCAGCGCTCACCCTCTCCCCGCCCTCTCCCTGCGCTCGCCCTCTCCCGGCCCTCTCCCCGCACTCGCCCTCTCCCCGCCCTCTCCCCGCACTCTCCCCACTCTCACCCTCTCCCCGTCCTCTCCCTGCCCTCTCCCCTCCCTCTCTCCGCACTCGCCCTCTCCCCGCCCTCTCCCCGTCCTCTCCCTGCACTCTCCCTGCCCTCTCCACATGCTCGCCCTCTCCCGGCACTCTGCCCACCTTCACCACGCCCTCTCCCCACACTCGCCCTCTCCCCGTCCTCTCCCCGCACTCTCCCCGCACTCGCCCTCTCCCCGCCCTCTCCCCGCCCTCTCCCCTCCCTCTCCCCACACTCGCCCTCTCCCTGCCCTCTCCCCGCCCTCTCCCCGTGCTTTCCCTGCCTTCTCCACATGTTCGCCCTCTCCCCACGCTCTACCCACACTCGCCCTCTCCCCGCCCTCTCCCCACCATCACCCTGCCCTCTCCACACGTTCGCCCTCTCCCCGCCCTTTCCCCACACTCACCCTCTCCCCGCACTCTCCCCGTGTGCGCCCTTTCCCCGCCCTCTTCCCGCACTCGCCCTCTCCCCGCACTCTCCCCACACTCACCCTCTCCCCGCACTCTCCCCGTGTGCGCCCTTTCCCCGCCCTCTTCCCGCACTCGCCCTCTCCTCGCACTCTCCCCACACTCACCCTCTCCCCGCACTCTCCCCGTGGATGCCATTTCCCCGCCCTCTCCCCGCCCTTTCCCCGCACTCTCCCTCTCCCCGCCCTCTCCCTGCCCTCTCCCCGTGCTCTCCCTGCCCTCTCCCCGTGCACTCCCTGCCCTCTCCACACGCTTGCCCTCTTTCCACCCTCTCCTTGCCCTCTCCCCGCACTCGCCCTCCACCCGCCCTCTCCCCTCCCTCTCCCCGCACTCGCCCTCTCCCCGCCCTCTCCCTGCACTCGCCCTCTCCCCGCCCTCTCCCCTCTGTCTCCCCGCCCTCTCCCCACCCTCTCCCCGCCCTCTCCCCACCCTCTCCCCGCCCTCTCCCCACCCTCTCCCTGCCCTCTCCCCACACTTGCCCTCTCCCGGTGCTCTCCCCGCCCTCTCCCCACCCTCTCCCCGCACTCGCCCTCTCTCAGCACTCTCCCAGCACTCGCCCTCTCCCTGCCATCTCCCCACACTTGCCCTCTCCCCACCCTCTCCCCGCCCTCTCCCCTCCCTCTCCCCGCACTCTCCCCAAACTCGCCCTCTCCCCGCACTCTCCCCACACTCGCCCTCTCCCCGCACTCTCCCCATACTCGCCCTCTCCCCGCCCTCTCCCCGCATTCGCCCTCTCCCCGCCCTCTCCCCGCCCTCTCCCCGCACTCACCCTCTCCCCGTGCTCTCCCCCCTCCCTCTCCCTGCACTCGCCCTCTCCACGCCCTCTCCCCTCCGTCTCCCCGCCCTCTCCCCACCCTCTCCCCGCCTTCTCCCCACCCTCTCCCCGCCCTCTCCCCGCATTCTCCCAGCACTCGTCCTCTCCCCGCGTTCTCCCCACCCTCTCCCTGCCCTCTCCCCACACTTGCCCTCTCCCGGTGCTCTCCCCACCCTCTTCCCGCCCTCTCCCCGCCCTCTCCCCATGCTTGCCCTCTCCCCACCCTCTCCCCGCGCTCGCCCTCTCTCAGCACTCTCCCAGCAATCGCCCTCTCCCTGCCATCTCCCCACACTTGCCCTCACCCCGCGCTCTCACCGCCCTCTCCCCGCCCTCTCCACACACTCTCCCCACACTCGCCCTCTCCCCGCCCTCTCCCCGCACTCGCCCTCTCCCCGCCCTCTCCCTTCCCTCTGCCCGCGCTCTCCCTGCCCTCTCCACACGCTAGCACTCTCTCCGCCCTCTCCCCAACCACTCCCCGCTTTCGCCCCGCGCTCGCCCTCTCCCTGCCCTCTCCTCGCCCTCTCCCCGCACTCGCCGTCCACCCGCCCTCTCCCCTCCCTCTCCCCGCACTCGCCCTCTCCCCGCCCTCTCCTCGCCCTCTCCCCGCACTCGTCCTCCACCCGCCCTCTCCCCTCCCTCTCCCCGCACTCGCCCACTCCCCGCCCTCTCCATGCACTCGCCCTCTCTCCGCACACTTCCCGCCCTCTCCCATCCCTCTCCAAGCACTCACCCTCTCCCCGCCCTCTCCCCTCCGTCTCCCCTCCCTCTCCCCACCCTTTCCCCGCCCTCTCCCCGCCTTCTCTCAGCGCTCGTCCTCTCCCCGCGTTCTCCCCACCCTCTACCTGCCCTCTCCCCACACTAGCCCTCTCCCCGCGCTCTCCCCCGCCCTATCCCCACCCTCTCCCCATGCTTGCCCTCTCCCCGCCCTCTCCCCACGCTCGCCCTCTCTCAGCACTCTCCCAGTGCTCGCCCTCTCCCTGCCCTCTCCCCACACTCGCCCTCTCCCCACACTCTCCCTCTGCTCGCCCTCTCCCCACACTCGCCCTCTCCCCGCACTCTCCCCACACTCGCCCTCTCCCCGCGCTCTCCCCACACTCACCCTCTCCCTGCACTCTCCCCGTGTGCGCCCTTTCCCCGCCCTCTTCCCGCACTCGCCCTCTCCTCGCACTCTCCCCACACTCACCCTCTCCCCGCACTCTCCCCGTGGATGCCATTTCCCCGCCCTCTCCCCGCCCTTTCCCCGCACTCGCCCTCTCCCCGCCCTCTCCCTGCCCTCTCCCCGTGCTCTCCCTGCCCTCTCCCCGTGCACTTCCTGCCCTCTCCACACGCTTGCCCTCTTTCCGCCCTCTCCTTGCCCTCTCCCCGCACTCGCCCTCCACCCGCCCTCTCCCCTCCCTCTCCCCGCACTCGCCCTCTCCCCGCCCTCTCCCTGCACTCGCCCTCTCCCCGCCCTCTCCCCTCTGTCTCCCCGCCCTCTCCCCACCCTCTCCCCGCCCTCTCCCCACCCTCTCCCCGCCCTCTCCCCACCCTCTCCCTGCCCTCTCCCCACACTTGCCCTCTCCCGGTGCTCTCCCCGCCCTCTCCCCTCCCTCTCCCCGCACTCGCCCTCTCTCAGCACTCTCCCAGCACTCGCCCTCTCCCTGCCATCTCCCCACACTTGCCCTCTCCCCACCCTCTCCCCGCCCTCTCCCCGCCCTCTCCCCGCACTCTCCCCACACTCGCCCTCTCCCCGCACTCTCCCCACACTCGCCCTCTCCCCGCACTCTCCCCACACTCGCCCTCTCCCCGCCCTCTCCCCGCATTCGCCCTCTCCCCGCCCTCTCCCCGCCCTCTCCCCGCACTCACCCTCTCCCCGTGCTCTCCCCCCCTCCCTCTCCCTGCACTCGCCCTCTCCACGCCCTCTCCCCTCCGTCTCCCCGCCCTCTCCCCACCCTCTCCCCGCCTTCTCCCCACCCTCTCCCCCGCCCTCTCCCCGCATTCTCCCAGCACTCGTCCTCTCCCCGCGTTCTCCCCACCCTCTCCCTGCCCTCTCCCCACACTTGCCCTCTCCCGGTGCTCTCCCCACCCTCTTCCCGCCCTCTCCCTGCCCTCTCCCCATGCTTGCCCTCTCCCCACCCTCTCCCCGCGCTCGCCCTCTCTCAGCACTCTCCCAGCAATCGCCCTCTCCCTGCCATCTCCCCACACTTGCCCTCACCCCGCGCTCTCACCGCCCTCTCCCCGCCCTCTCCCCGCACTCTCCCCACACTCGCCCTCTCCCCGCCCTCTCCCCGCACTCGCCCTCTCCCCGCCCTCTCCCTTCCCTCTGCCCGCGCTATCCCTGCCCTCTCCACACGCTAGCACTCTCTCCGCCCTCTCCCCAACCACTCCCCGCTTTCGCCCCGCGCTCGCCCTCTCCCTGCCCTCTCCTCGCCCTCTCCCCGCACTCGCCCACTCCCCGCCCTCTCCATGCACTCGCCCTCTCTCCGCACACTTCCCGCCCTCTCCCATCCCTCTCCAAGCACTCACCCTCTCCCCGCCCTCTCCCCTCCGTCTCCCCTCCCTCTCCCCACCCTTTCCCCGCCCTCTCCCCGCCTTCTCTCAGCGCTCGTCCTCTCCCCGCGTTCTCCCCACCCTCTACCTGCCCTCTCCCCACACTAGCCCTCTCCCCGCGCTCTCCCCGCCCTATCCCCACCCTCTCCCCACGCTTGCCCTCTCCCCGCCCTCTCCCCACACTCGCCCTCTCTCAGCACTCTCCCAGTGCTCGCCCTCTCCCTGCCCTCTCCCCACACTCGCCCTCTCCCCACACTCTCCCTCTGCTCGCCCTCTCCCCACACTCGCCCTCTCCCCGCACTCTCCCCACACTCGCCCTCACCCCGCCCTCTCCCCACACTCGCCCTCTCCCCACACTCGCCCTCTCCCCGCGCTCTACCCACTCTCGCCCTCTCCCCGCACTCTCCCCACACTCGCCCTCTCCCCGCCATCTCCCCGCACTCGCCCTCTCCACGCCCTCTCCCCGCACTCTCCCCGCACTCGCCCTCTCCCCGCGCTCTCCCCCTTCCCTCTCCCCGCACTCACCCTCTCCCCGCCCTCTCCCCGCGCTCTCCCTGCCCTCTCCACACTCTCGCACTCTCCCCGCCCTCTCCACACACTCGCCCGCTCCCCGCGCATTCCCTGCTCTCGCCCTCTCCCTGCCCTTTCACCGCCCTCTCCCTGCCCTCTCCCTGCCCTCTCCCCACACTCACCCTCTGCCTGCACTCTCCCTGTGGTCGTCCTTTCCCTGCACTCTCCCTGTGGTCGCCCTTTCCCTGCCCACTCCTCGCGCTCGACCTCTCCCCGCCCTCTCCCTGCACTCGCCCTCTCCCCAACCTCTCCCCTCCCTCTCCCCACACTCACCCTCTCCCCACCCTCTCCCCGTCCTCTCCCCGTCCTCTACCCTCCCTCACACCGCACTCGCCCTCTCCCCGCCTTCTCCCTGCCCTCTTCACGCCCTCTCCCCACACTCACACTCTCCCTGCACTCTCCCCGTGGTCGCCCTTTCCCTGCCCTCTCCCCGCACTCAACCTCTCCCCGCCCTCTCCCTGCACTCGCCCTCTCCCCACCCTCGCCCCGCACTTGACCTCTCCCCACCCTCTCCATGCACTCACCCCACCCTCTCCCCTCCCTCTCCCCACACTCGCCCTCTCCCCACCCTATCCCCTCCCTCGCCCCGCACTCGCCCTCTCCCCGCCCTCTCCCTGCACTCGCCCTCTCCCCGCCCTCTCCCCTCCGTCTCCCCTCCCTCTCCCCACCATCTCCCCGCCCTCTCCCCTCCCTCATCCCGAACTCGCCCTCTCCCCGCCCTATCCCCACCCTCTCCCCGCACTCTCTCTGCACTCACCCTCTCCCCACCCTCTCCCTGCCCTCCTCCCGCGGTCTCTCCACACTCGCCCTCTCCCCACTCTCTCCCCGCCCTCTCCACAGAATCGTCCTCTCCCTGCCCTCTCCTCGCGCTCTCCCCGCCCTCTCCCCGCCCTCTTCCCCCCCTCTCCCCGCCCTCTTCCCCCCCTCTCCCCACCCTCTCCCCGCCCTCTCCCCGCACTCGCCCTCTCCCCGCCCTCTCCCTGCACTTGCCCTCTCCCCGCACTCTCCCTGCGCTCTCCCCGCCCTCACCCTCTCCCTGCGCTCTCCCCGCACTCATCCTCGCCCCGTGCTCTCCCCGTACTCGCCCTCTCCCTGCACTCTCCCCGCCCTCTCCCCGCCCTCTCCCCGCGCTCGCCCTCTCCCCGCCCTCTCCCCACCCACTCCCCGCACTCGCCCTTTCCCCGCCCTCTCCCCGCCCTCTCCCCCACCCTCTCCCCAAGCTCGCCCTCTCCCCGCCCTCTCCCCGCCCACTCCCCACCCTCTCCCCGCACTCACCCCTCTCCCCGCCCTCTCCCCACGCTCTCCCTGCCCTCTCCACACTCTCGCCCTCTCCCCACACTCACCCTCTCCCCACCCTCTCCACACACTCGCCCGCTCCCCGCGGATTCCCTGCTCTCGCACTCTCCCTGCCCTCTCCCCGCCCTCTCCCCACCCTCTCCCTGCCCTCTCCCCACACTCACCCTCTCCCTGCACTCTCCCCGTGGTCGTCCTTTCCCTGCACTCTCCCGGGTGGTCGCCCTTTCCCTGCCCACTCCTAGCGCTCGACACTCTCCCCGCCCTCTCCCTGCACTAGCCCTCTCCCCACCCTCTCCCCTCACTTGACCTCTCCCCTCACTCTCCCCACACTCGCCCTCACCCCCCCTCTCCCCTCCCTCTCCCCGCACTCACCCCCTCCCCGCCCTCTCCCCTCCGTCTCCCCTCCCTCTCCCCACCCTCTCCCCGTCCTCTCCCCTCCCTCACCACCGCACTCGCCCTCTCCCCGGCTTCTCCACACCCTCTCCCCGCACTCTCCCCGCACTCACCCTCTCCCCACCCTCTCCCTGCCCTCTTCCCGTGGTCGCCCTTTCCCTGCCCCTCTCCCGCGCTTGACCTCTCCCCGCCCTCTCCCTGCACTCGCCTTCTCCCCAACCTCTCCCCGCACTTGACCTCTCCCCACCCTCTCCCTGCACTCACCCCACCCTCTCCCCTCCCTCTCCCCGCACTCGCCCTCTCCCCACCCTATCCCCTCCCTCTCCCCGCACTCGCCCTCTCCCCGCCATCTCCCTGCACTCGCCCTCTCCCCGCCCTCTCCCCTCCGTCTCCCCTCCTCTCCCCACCATCTCCCCGCCCTCTCCCCTCCCTCACCCCCGAACTCGCCCTCCTCCCCGCCCTATCCCCACCCTCTCCCCGCACTCTCTCTGCACTCACCCTCTCCCCACCCTCTCCCTGCCTCCTCCCGCGGTCTCTCCACACTCGCCCTCTCCCCACTCTCTCCCCGCCCTCTCCACAGAATCGTCCTCTCCCTGCCCTCTCCTCGCGCTCTCCCCGCCCTCTCCCCGCCCTCTTCCCCCCTCTCCCCGCCCTCTTCCCCCCCTCTCCCCACCCTCTCCCCGCCCTCTCCCCGCACTCGCCCCTCTCCCCGCCCTCTCCCTGCACTTGCCCTCTCCCCGCACTCTCCCTGCGCTCTCCCCGCCCTCACCCTCTCCCTGCGCTCTCCCCGCACTCATCCTCGCCCCGTGCTCTCCCCGTACTCGCCCTCTCCCTGCACTCTCCCCCGCCCTCTCCCCCGCCCTCTCCCCGCGCTCGCCCTCTCCCCGCCCTCTCCCCACCCACTCCCCGCACTCGCCCTTTTCCCCGCCCTCTCCCCGCCCTCTCCCCCACCCTCTCCCCAAGCTCGCCCTCTCCCCGCCCTCTCCCCGCCCACTCCCCACCCTCTCCCCGCACTCACCCTCTCCCCGCCCTCTCCCCACGCTCTCCCTGCCCTCTCCACACTCTCACCCTCTCCCCACACTCACCCTCTCCCCACCCTCTCCACACACTCGCCCCGCTCCCCGCGGATTCCCTGCTCTCGCACTCTCCCTGCCCTCTCCCGCCCTCTCCCCACCCTCTCCCTGCCCTCTCCCCACACTCACCCTCTCCCTGCACTCTCCCCGTGGTCGTCCTTTCCCTGCACTCTCCCGGTGGTCGCCCTTTCCCTGCCCACTCCTAGCGCTCGACCTCTCCCCGCCCTCTCCCTGCACTAGCCCTCTCCCCACCCTCTCCCCTCACTTGACCTCTCCCCTCACTCTCCCCACACTCGCCCTCGCCCCACCCTCTCCCCTCCCTCTCCCCGCACTCACCCCCTCCCAGCCCTCTCCCCTCCGTCTCTCCTCCCTCTCCCCACCCTCTCCCGTCCTCTCCCCTCCCTCACACCGCACTCGCACTCTCCCCCGGCTTCTCCACACCCTCTCCCCGCACTCTCCCCGCACTCACCCTCTCCCCACCCTCTCCCTGCCCTCTTCCCGTGGTCGCCCTTTCCCTGCCCTCTCCCCGCGCTTGACCTCTCCCCGCCCTCTCCCTGCACTCGCCTTCTCCCCAACCTCTCCCCGCACTTGACCTCTCCCCACCCTCTCCCTGCACACACCCCACCCTCTCCCCTCCCTCTCCCCCGCACTCGCCCTCTCCCCACCCTATCCCCTCCCTCTCCCCGCACTCGCCCTCTCCCCGCCCTCTCCCTGCACTCGCCCTCATCCCCGCCCTCTCCCCTCCGTCTCCCCTCCCTCTCCCCACCCTCTCCCCGCCCTCTCCCCTCCCTCACCCCGCACCTCGCCCTCCTCCCCGCCCTCTCCCAACCCCCTCCCCCGCACTCTCCCCGCACTCACCCTCTCCCCACCCTCTCCCTGCCCTCTTCCCACGCTCTCTCCATACTCGCCCTCTCCCCGCTCTCTCCCCGCCCTCTCCACAGAATCGCCCTCTCCCTGCCCTCTCCTCGTGCTCTCCCCCGCCCTCTCCCCGCCCTATCCCCGCCCTCTCCCCACCCTCTCCCCGCCCTCTCCCCGCACTCGCCCTCTCCCCGCCCTCTCCCTGCACTTGCCCTCTCCCCGCACTCTCCCTGCGCTCTCCCCGCCCTCACCCTCTCCTGCGCTCTCCCCGCACTCATCCTCGCCCCGTGCTCTCCCCGCACTCGCCCTCTCCCTGCCCTCTCCCCGCCCTCTCCCCGCCCTCTCCCCGCGCTCGCCCTCTCCCCACCCTCTCCCCAACCACTCCCCGCACTCGCCCTTTCCCCGCCCTCTCCCCGCGCTCTCCCCGCCCTCTCCCCACCCTCTCCCCAAGCTCGCCTTCTCCCCGCCCTCTCCCTGCCCTCTCCGCTCCCTCTCCCTGCACTCGCCCTCTCCCCACCCTCTCCCAGCCCTCTCGCCGCCCTCTCCCCACACTTGCCCTCTCCCTGCCCTCTCCCCACGTTCTCCCTGCCCTCTCCGCTCCCTCTCAACACATTCACCCTCCGCCCGCCCTCTCCCCGCCCTCTCCTTGCCCTCTCCACACACTTGCCCTCTCCCCACCCTCTCCCCCACGTTCAACCTCTGCCCGCCCTCTCCCCGCCCTCTTCCATGCCCTCTCCCCACACTTGCCCTCCCTCCCTGCCCTCTCCCCACATTCTCCCCACCCTCTACCCGCCCCCTCCCCGCACTCTCCCTTTCCCTGCCCTCTCCCCGTGCTCTCCCCCACCCTCTCCCCACCCTCTCCCCAAGCTCGCCCTCTCCCCGCCCTCTCCCCGCCCTCTCCGCTCCCTCTCCCCGCACTCGCCCTCTCTCCGCCCACTCCCCGCACTCGCCCTTTCCCCGCCCTCTCCCCGCGCTCTCCCCGCCCTCTCCCCACCCTCTCCCCAAGCTCGCCCTCTCCCCGCCCTCTCCCAGCCCTCTCCGCTCCCTCTCCCCACACTTGCCCTCTCCCTGCCCTCTCCCACGTTCTCCCTGCCCTCTCCGCTCCCTCTCCCCACATTCACCCTCTCCCCGCCCTCTCCCCGCCCTCTCCTTGCCCTCTCCACACACTTGCCCTCGACCCGCCCTCTCCCCACGTTCAACCTCTGCCCGCCCTCTCCCCGCCCTCTCCCTGCCCTATCCCCACATTTGCCCTCTCCCCACGTTCTCCCCGCCCCTCTCCCCGCTTTCTCCCCGCACTCGCCCTTTCCCCGCCCTCTCCCCGCGCTCCTCCCCGCCCTCTCCCCACGCTCTCCCCAAGCTCGCCCTCTCCCCGTCCTCTCCCCGCCCTCTCCCCCGCACTCTCCCCACACTCACCCTCACCCCGCACTCTCCCCCACACTCGCCTTCTCCCCGCACTCTCCCCACACTCCGCCCGCTCCCTGCCCTCTCCCCGCCCTCTCCCCGCCCTCTCCCCGCGCTCCGCCCTCCTCCCCACCCTCTCCCCACCCACTCCCCGCACTCGCCCTTTCCCCGCCCTCTCCCCGCGCTCTCCCCGCCCTCTCCCCACCCTCTCCCCAAGCTCGCCTTCTCCCCGCCCTCTCCCTGCCCTCTCCGCTCCCTCTCCCTGCACTCGCCCTCTCCCCACCCTCTCCCAGCCCTCTCCCCGCCCTCTCCCCACACTTGCCCTCTCCCTGCCCTCTCCCCCACGTTCTCCCTGCCCTCTCCGCTCCCTCTCAACACATTCACCCTCCGCCCGCCCTCTCCCCGCCCTCTCCTTGCCCTCTCCACACAGTTGCCCTCTCCCCACCCTCTCCCCACGTTGAACCTCTGCCCGCCCTCTCCCCGCCCTCTCCCTGCCCTCTTCCCCACACTTGCCCTCTCCCTGCCCTCTCCCCACATTCTCCCCGCCCTCTCCCCGCCCCTCCCCGCACTCGCCCTTTCCCCGCCCTCTCCCCGCGCTCTCCCCACCCTCTCCCCACCCTCTCCCCAAGCTCGCCCTCTCCCCGCCCTCTCCCCGCCCTCTCCGATCCCTCTCCCCGCACTCGCCCTCTCTCCGCCCACTCCCCGCACTCGCCCTTTCCCGCCCTCTCCCCTTGCTCTCCCCGCCCTCTCCCCACCCTCTCCCAAGCTCGCCCTCTCCCCGCCCTCTCCGAACCCTCTCCCCGCACTCGCCCTCCTCCCCGCCCTCTCCCAGCCCTCTCCGCTCCCTCTCCCACACTTGCCCTCTCCCTGCCCTCTCCCCACATTCTCCCTGCCCTCTCCGCTCCCTCTCCCCACATTCAGCCTCTCCCCGCCCTCTCCCCGCCCTCTCCTTGCCCTCTCCACACACTTGCCCTCGCCCCGCCCTCTCCCCACGTTCAACCTCTGCCCGCCCTCTCCCCGCCCTCCTCCCTGCCCTATCCCCACACTTGCCCTCTCCCCACGTTCTCCCCGCCCTCTCCCCGTCCTCTCCCCGCACTCGCCCCTTTCCCCGCCCTCTCCCCGCGCTCTCCCCGCCCTCTCCCCACGCTCTCCCCAAGCTCGCCCTCTCCCCGCCCTCTCCCCGCCCTCTCCGCTCCCTCTCCCCGCACTCGGCCTCTACCCGCCCTCTCCCCGCCCTCTCCACTCCCTCTCCCCACACTTGCCCTCTCCCCGCCCTCTCCACGCCCTCTCCGCTCCCTCTCACCGCATTCGCCCTCTCCCCGCCCTCTCCCCGCCCTCTCCACTCCCTCTGCCCACACTTGCCCTCTCCCTGCCCTCTCCCCACATTCTCCCCGTCCTGTCCGCTCCCCTCTCCCCACACTCGCCCTCTCCCCGCACTCTCCCCACATTCGCCCTCTCCCCGCACTCTCCCCCACACTCGCCCTCTCCCTTCCCTCTCCACGCATTCACCCTCTCCCCGCCCTCTCCCCGCACTCACCCTCTCCCAGCGCTCTACCCCCTCCCTCTCCCCACACACACCCGCACTCGCCCTCTCCCCGCCCTCTCCCCACCCACTCCTTGCCCTCTCCACACGTTCGCCCTCTCCCCGCCCTTTCCCCACACTCACCCTCTCCCCGCACTCTCCCCGTGTGCGCCCTTTCCCCGCCCTCTTCCCGCACTCGTCCTCTCCTCGCACTCTCCCCACACTCACCCTCTCCCCCCGCACTCTCCCCGTGGATGCCCTTTTCCCCGCCCTCTCCCCGCACTCGCCCTCTCCCCCGCCCTCTCCCTGCCCTCTCCCCCGTGCTCTCCCTGCCCTCTCCACACGCTCGCCCTCTTTCCGCCCTCTCCTTACCCTCTCCCCGCACTCGCCCTCCACCCGCCCTCTCCCTGCACTCGCACTCTCTCCGCACTCTCCCCGCCCTCTCCCCTCCATCTCCCCGCCCTCTCCCCACCCTCTCCCCGCCCTCTCCCGCATTCTCCCAGAGCTCGTCCTCTCCCCGCTTTCTCCCCACCCTCTCCCTGCCCTCCTCCCAACACTTGCCCTCTCCCGGTGCTCTCACCGCCCTCTCCCCGCCCTCTCCCTGTGCATACCCTCTCCCCACCCTCTCCCTGCGCTCGCCCTCTCTCAGCACTCTCCCCACACTCGCCCTCTCCCCGCGCTCTACCCACTCTCGCCCTCTCCCCGCACTCTCCCCACACTCGCCCTCTCCCCGCCATCTCCCCGCACTCGCCCTCTCCACGCCCTCTCCCCGCACTCTCCCCGCACTCGCCCTCTCCCCGCGCTCTCCCCCTTCCCTCTCCCCGCACTCACCCTCTCCCCCGCCCTCTCCCCGCGCTCTCCCTGCCCTCTCCACACTCTCGCACTCTCCCCCCCGCCCTCTCCACACACTCGCCCGCTCCCCGCGCATTCCCTGCTCTCGCCCTCTCCCTGCCCTTTCACCGCCCTCTCCCTGCCCTCTCCCTGCCCTCTCCCCCACACTCACCCTCTGCCTGCACTCTCCCTGTGGTCGTCCTTTCCCTGCACTCTCCCTGTGGTCGCCCTTTCCCTGCCCACTCCTCGCGCTCGACCTCTCCCCGCCCTCTCCCTGCACTCGCCCTCCTCCCCAACCTCTCCCCTCCCTCTCCCCACACTCACCCTCTCCCCACCCTCTCCCCGTCCTCTCCCCGTCCTCTACCCTCCCTCACACCGCACTCGCCCTCTCCCCGCCTTCTCCCTGCCCTCTTCACGCCCTCTCCCCACACTCACACTCTCCCTGCACTCTCCCCGTGGTCGCCCTTTCCCTGCCCTCTCCCCGCACTCAACCTCTCCCCGCCCTCTCCCTGCACTCGCCCTCTCCCCACCCTCGCCCCGCACTTGACCTCTCCCCACCCTCTCCCTGCACTCACCCCACCCTCTCCCCTCCCTCTCCCCACACTCGCCCTCTCCCCACCCCTATCCCCTCCCTCGCCCCGCACTCGCCCTCCTCCCCGCCCTCCTCCCTGCACTCGCCCTCTCCCCCGCCCTCTCCCCTCCGTCTCCCCTCCCTCTCCCCACCATCTCCCCGCCCCTCTCCCCTCCCTCATCCCGAAACTCGCCCTCTCCCCGCCCTATCCCCACCCTCTCCCCGCACTCTCTCTGCACTCACCCTCTCCCCACCCTCTCCCTGCCCTCCTCCCGCGGTCTCTCCACACTCGCCCTCTCCCCACTCTCTCCCCGCCCTCTCCACAGAATCGTCCTCTCCCTGCCCTCTCCTCGCGCCTCTCCCCGCCCTCTCCCCGCCCCTCTTCCCCCCCTCTCCCCGCCCTCTTCCCCCCCTCTCCCCACCCTCTCCCCGCCTCTCCCCGCACTCGCCCTCTCCCCGCCCTCTCCCTGCACTTGCCCTCACCCCGCACTCTCCCTGCGCTCTCCCCGCCCTCACCCTCTCCCTGCGCTCTCCCCGCACTCATCCTCGCCCCGTGCTCTCCCCGTACTCGCCCTCTCCCTGCACTCTCCCCGCCCTCTCCCCGCCCTCTCCCCGCGCTCGCCCTCTCCCCCGCCCTCTCCCCCACCCACTCCCCGCACTCGCCCTTTCCCCGCCCTCTCCCCGCCCTCTCCCCACCCTCTCCCAAGCTCGCCCTCTCCCCGCCCTCTCCCCACCCACTCCCCCACCCTCTCCCCCGCACTCACCCTCTCCCCGCCCTCTCCCCCACGCTCTCCCTGCCCCTCTCCACACTCTCGCCCTCTCCCCACACTCACCCTCTCCCACCCTCTCCACACACTCGCCCGCTCCCCCGCGGATTCCCTGCTCTCGCACTCTCCCTGCCCTCTCCCCCGCCCTCTCCCCACCCTCTCCCTGCCCTCTCCCCACACTCACCCTCTCCCTGCACTCTCCCCGTGGTCGTCCTTTCCCTGCACTCTCCCGGTGGGTCGCCCTTTCCCTGCCCACTCCTAGCGCTCGACCTCTCCCCGCCCTCTCCCTGCACTAGCCCTCTCCCCACCCTCTCCCCTCACTTGACCTCTCCCCTCACTCTCCCCACACTCGCCCTCACCCCACCCTCTCCCCTCCCTCTCCCCGCACTCACCCCCTCCCCGCCCTCTCCCCTCCGTCTCCCCTCCCTCTCCCCACCCTCTCCCCGTCCTCTCCCCTCCCTCACACCGCACTCGCCCTCTCCCCGGCTTCTCCACACCCTCTCCCCGCACTCTCCCCGCACTCACCCTCTCCCCACCCTCTCCCTGCCCTCTTCCCGTGGTCGCCCTTTCCCTGCCCTCTCCCCGCGCTTGACCTCTCCCCGCCCTCTCCCTGCACTCGCCTTCTCCCCAACCTCTCCCCGCACTTGACCTCTCCCCACCCTCTCCCTGCACTCACCCCACCCTCTCCCCTCCCTCTCCCCGCACTCGCCCTCTCCCCACCCTATCCCCTCCCTCTCCCCCGCACTCGCCCTCTCCCCCGCCATCTCCCTGCACTCGCCCTCTCCCCGCCCTCTCCCCTCCGTCTCCCCTCCCTCTCCCCACCATCTCCCCGCCCTCTCCCCTCCCTCACCCCCGAACTCGCCCTCTCCCCGCCCTATCCCCACCCTCCTCCCCGCACTCTCTCTGCACTCACCCTCTCCCCCACCCTCTCCCTGCCCTCCTCCCGCGGTCTCTCCACACTCGCCCTCTCCCCACTCTCTCCCCGCCCTCTCCACAGAATCGTCCTCTCCCTGCCCTCTCCTCGCGCTCTCCCCCGCCCTCTCCCCGCCCTCTTCCCCCCCTCTCCCCGCCCTCTTCCCCCCCCTCTCCCCACCCTCTCCCCGCCCTCTCCCCGCACTCGCCCTCTCCCCGCCCTCTCCCTGCACTTGCCCTCTCCCCGCACTCTCCCTGCGCTCTCCCCGCCCTCACCCTCTCCCTGCGCTCTCCCCCGCACTCATCCTCGCCCCGTGCTCTCCCCGTACTCGCCCTCTCCCTGCACTCTCCCGCCCTCTCCCCGCCCTCTCCCCGCCGCTCGCCCTCTCCCCGCCCTCTCCCCCACCCACTCCCCGCACTCGCGCCCTTTCCCCGCCCTCTCCCCGCCCTCTCCCCACCCTCTCCCCAAGCTCGCCCTCTCCCCGCCCTCTCCCCGCCCACTCCCCACCCCTCTCCCCGCACTCACCCTCTCCCCGCCCTCTCCCCACGCTCTCCTGCCCTCTCCACACTCTCGCCCTCTCCCCACACTCACCCTCTCCCCACCCTCTCCACACACTCGCCCGCTCCCCGCGGATTCCCTGCTCTCGCACTCTCCCTGCCCTCTCCCCGCCCTCTCCCCACCCTCTCCCTGCCCTCTCCCCACACTCACCCTCTCCCTGCACTCTCCCCGTGGTCGTCCTTTCCCTGCACTCTCCCGGTGGTCGCCCTTTCCCTGCCCACCTCCTAGCGACTCGACCTCTCCCCGCCCTCTCCCTGCACTAGCCCTCTCCCCACCCTCTCCCCTCACTTGACCTCTCCCCTCACTCTCCCCACACTCGCCCTCGCCCACCCTCTCCCCTCCCCTCTCCCCGCACTCACCCCCTCCCAGCCCTCTCCCCTCCGTCTCTCCTCCCTCTCCCCACCCTCTCCCCGTCCTCTCCCCTCCCTCAACACCCGCACTCGCACTCTCCCCCGGCTTCTCCACACCCTCTCCCCGCACTCTCCCCGCACTCACCCTCCTCCCCACCCTCTCCCTGCCCTCTTCCCGTGGTCGCCCTTTCCCTGCCCTCTCCCCGCGCTTGACCTCTCCCCGCCCTCTCCCTGCACTCGCCTTCTCCCCAACCTCTCCCCGCACTTGACCTCTCCCCACCCTCTCCCTGCACACACCCCACCCTCTCCCCTCCCTCTCCCCGCACTCGCCCTCTCCCCCACCCTATCCCCTCCCTCTCCCCGCACTCGCCCTCTCCCCGCCCTCTCCCTGCACTCGCCCTCTCCCCGCCCTCTCCCCTCCGTCTCCCCTCCCTCTCCCCACCCTCTCCCCGCCCTCTCCCCTCCCTCACCACCGCACTCGCCCTCTCCCCGCCCTCTCCCAACCCCCTCCCCGCACTCTCCCCGCACTCACCCTCTCCCCACCCTCTCCCTGCCCTCTTCCCACGCTCTCTCCATACTCGCCCTCTCCCCGCTCTCTCCCCGCCCTCTCCACAGAATCGCCCTCTCCCCTGCCCTCTCCTCGTGCTCTCCCCGCCCTCTCCCCGCCCTATCCCCGCCCTCTCCCCACCCTCTCCCCGCCCTCTCCCCGCACTCGCCCTCTCCCCCGCCCTCTCCCTGCACTTGCCCTCTCCCCGCACTCTCCCTGCGCTCTCCCCCGCCCTCACCCTCTCCCTGCGCTCTCCCCGCACTCATCCTCGCCCCGTGCTCTCCCCGCACTCGCCCTCTCCCTGCCCTCTCCCCGCCCTCTCCCCGCCCTCTCTCCGCGCTCGCCCTCTCCCCACCCTCCTCCCCACCCACTCCCCGCACTCGCCCTTTCCCCGCCCTCTCCCCGCGCTCTCCCCGCCCTCTCCCCACCCTCTCCCCAAGCTCGCCTTCTCCCCGCCCTCTCCCTGCCCTCTCCGCTCCCTCTCCTGCACTCGCCCTCTCCCCACCCTCTCCCAGCCCTCTCGCCGCCCTCTCCCCACACTTGCCCCTCTCCCTGCCCTCTCCCCCACGTTCTCCCTGCCCTCTCCGCTCCCTCTCAACACATTCACCCTCCGCCCGCCCTCTCCCCGCCCTCTCCTTGCCCTCTCCACACACTTGCCCCTCTCCCCACCCCTCTCCCCACGTTCAACCTCTGCCCGCCCTCTCCCCGCCCTCTCCATGCCCTCTCCCCACACTTGCCCTCTCCCTGCCCTCTCCCCACATTCTCCCCACCCTCTACCCGCCCCCTCCCCGCACTCCTCCCCTTTCCCTGCCCTCTCCCCGTGCTCTCCCCACCCTCTCCCCACCCTCTCCCCAAGCTCGCCCTCTCCCCGCCCTCTCCCCGCCCTCTCCGCTCCCTCTCCCCGCACTCGCCCTCTCTCCGCCCACTCCCGCACTCGCCCTTTCCCCGCCCTCTCCCCGCGCTCTCCCCCGCCCTCTCCCCCACCCTCTCCCCAAGCTCGCCCTCCTCCCCGCCCTCTCCCAGCCCTCTCCGCTCCCTCTCCCCACACTTGCCCTCTCCCTGCCCTCTCCCCCACGTTCTCCCTGCCCTCTCCGCTCCCTCTCCCCACATTCACCCTCTCCCCGCCCTCTCCCCGCCCTCCTCCTTGCCCTCTCCACACACTTGCCCTCGACCCGCCCTCTCCCCACGTTCAACCTCTGCCCGCCCTCTCCCCGCCCTCTCCCTGCCCTATCCCCACATTTGCCCTCTCCCCACGTTCTCCCCGCCCTCCTCCCCGCTTTCTCCCCGCACTCGCCCTTTCCCCGCCCTCTCCCCGCGCTCTCCCCCGCCCTCTCCCCACGCTCTCCCCAAGCTCGCCCTCTCCCCGTCCTCTCCCCGCCCTCTCCCCGCACTCTCCCCACACTCACCCTCACCCCGCACTCTCCCCACACTCGCCTTCTCCCCGCACTCTCCCCACACTCGCCCGCTCCCTGCCCTCTCCCCGCCCTCTCCCCGCCCCTCCTCCCCGCGCTCGCCCTCTCCCCACCCTCTCCCCACCCACTCCCCGCACTCGCCCTTTCCCCGCCCTCTCCCCGCGCTCTCCCCGCCCTCTCCCCACCCCTCTCCCCAAGCTCGCCTTCTCCCCGCCCTCTCCCTGCCCTCTCCGCTCCCTCTCCCTGCACTCGCCCTCTCCCCACCCCTCTCCCAGCCCTCTCCCCCGCCCTCTCCCCACACTTGCCCTCTCCCTGCCCTCTCCCCACGTTCTCCCTGCCCTCTCCGCTCCCTCTCAACACATTCACCCTCCGCCCGCCCTCTCCCCCGCCCTCCTCCTTGCCCTCTCCACACAGTTGCCCTCTCCCCACCCTCTCCCCACGTTGAACCTCTGCCCGCCCTCTCCCCGCCCTCTCCCTGCCCTCTCCCCACACTTGCCCTCTCCCTGCCCTCTCCCCACATTCTCCCCGCCCTCTCCCCGCCCCCTCCCCGCACTCGCCCTTTCCCCGCCCTCTCCCCGCGCTCTCCCCCACCCTCTCCCCACCCTCTCCCCAAGCTCGCCCTCTCCCCGCCCTCTCCCCGCCCTCTCCGATCCCTCTCCCCGCACTCGCCCTCTCTCCGCCCACTTCCCCGCACTCGCCCTTTCCCCGCCCTCTCCCCTTGCTCTCCCCGCCCTCTCCCCACCCTCTCCCCAAGCTCGCCCTCTCCCCGCCCTCTCCGAACCCTCTCCCCGCACTCGCCCTCTCCCCGCCCTCTCCCAGCCCTCTCCGCTCCCTCTCCCCACACTTGCCCTCTCCCTGCCCTCTCCCCACATTCTCCCTGCCCTCTCCGCTCCCTCTCCCCACATTCAGCCTCTCCCCGCCCTCTCCCCGCCCTCTCCTTGCCCTCTCCACACACTTGCCCTCGCCCCGCCCTCTCCCCACGTTCAACCTCTGCCCGCCCTCTCCCCCGCCCTCTCCCTGCCCTATCCCCACACTTGCCCTCTCCCCACGTTCTCCCCGCCCTCTCCCCGTCCTCTCCCCGCACTCGCCCTTTCCCCGCCCTCTCCCCGCGCTCTCCCCGCCCTCTCCCCACGCTCTCCCCCAAGCTCGCCCTCTCCCCGCCCTCTCCGCTCCCTCTCCCCGCACTCGGCCTCTACCCGCCCTCTCCCCGCCCTCTCCACTCCCTCTCCCCACACTTGCCCTCTCCCCGCCCCTCTCCACGCCCTCTCCGCTCCCTCTCACCGCATTCGCCCTCTCCCCGCCCTCTCCCCCCCGCCCTCTCCACTCCCTCTGCCCACACTTGCCCTCTCCCTGCCCTCTCCCCACATTCTCCCCGTCCTGTCCGCTCCCTCTCCCCCCCACACTCGCCCTCTCCCCCCGCACTCTCCCCCACATTCGCCCTCTCCCCGCAC
>JANJGN010003279.1:0-48004 GCA_026770705.1 Isurus oxyrinchus
ACAGAGTTTAACAGAGGCAAACAGACATAAACAGAACCAAACAGAGGCAAACAGAATTACGCAGATTTAAACAGAGCCAGACAGAGTTAAACAGATTTAAACAGAGGCAAACAGAGTTTAACAGAGGCAAACAGACTTAAACAGAGGCAAACAGAGTTAAATTGAGGAAAACAGAGGCAAACAAAGTTAAACAGAGGCAAACAGAGTTAAACAGAGGCAAACAGAGGCATACAGAGGCAAAGAGAGTTCAACAGAGGCAAACAGAGTTAAACAGAGGCAAACAGAGTTAAACAGATTTAAACAGAGGCAAACAGAGTTTAACAGAGGCAAACATACTTAAACAGAGGCAAACAGAGTTCAGTTGAGGCAAACAGAGGCAAACAGAGTTAAACTGATTTAAACTGAGTCAAACAGAGTTAAGCAGAGGCAAATAGTTTTAAACAGAGGCAAACTGAATTAAATAGAGTGAAACAGAGCCAAACAGAGGCAAACAGAGTTAAACAGAGGTAAACAGAGTTAACCAGATGCAAACACAGTTAAACAGAGGCAAACAGAGTTAAACAGAGGCAAACAGAGTGAAACAGAGGCAAACAGAGGCATACAGAGGCAAAGAGAGTTTAACAGAGGCAGACTTAAACACCGGCAAACACAGATAAACAGAGTTAAAACAGATGCAAACACAGCTAAACAGAGGGAAAAAGAGGTTAAACAGAGCCAAACAGAGGCAAACAGAATTACACAGATTTAAACAGAGCCAAACAGAGGCTAACAGAGTTAAACAGATTTAAACAGAGGCAAAGAGAGTTTAAAGAGAGGCAAACAGACTTAAACAGAGGCAAACAGAGTTAAATTGAGGAAAACAGAGGCAAACAGAGTTTAACAGAGGCAAACAGACTTAAACAGGGGCAAACAGAGTTAAATTGAGGAAAACAGAGGCAAACAGAGTTAAACAGAGGCAAACAGAGTTAAACAGAGGCAAACAGAGGCATACAGAGGCAAAGAGAGTTCAACAGAGGCAAACAGAGTTAAACAGAGGGAAACAGAGGCAAACAGATTGAAACAGAGGCAAACAGAGGCAAACAAAGTTAAAAAGAGTTAAACAGAGGTAAAATGAGCAAACAGAGTTTAACAGAGTTAAACAGAGGACAAAGACAGGCAAACAGACTTAAACAGAGGCAAACAGAGTTCAATTGAGCAAAACAGAGGCAAACAGAGTTAAACTGATTTAAACTGAGTCAGACAGAGTTAAACAGAGGCAAAAGGTTTTAAACAAGGCAAACTGAATTAAACAGAGTGAAACAGAGCCAAACAGAGGCAAACAGAGTTAAACAGAGGTAAACAGAGTTAACCAGATGCAAACACAGTTAAACAGAGGCAAACAGAGTTAAACAGAGCCAAACAGAGGCAAACAGAATTATGCAGATTTAAACAGAGGCAAACAGAGTTTAACAGAGGCAAACAGACTTAAACAGAGGCAAACAGAGTTAAATGGAGGAAAACAGAGGCAAACAAAGTTAAACAGAGGCAAACAAAGTTAAACAGAGGCAAACAGAGTTAAACAGATTTAAACAGAGGCAAACAGAGTTTAACAGAGGCAAACAGACTTAAACAGAGGCAAACAGAGTTCAATTGAGCAAAACAGAGGCAAACAGAGTTAAACTGATTTAAACTGAGTCAGACAGAGTTTAAACAGAGGCAAAAGGTTTTAAACAGAGGCAAACTGAATTAAACAGAGTGAAACAGAGCCAAACAGAGGCAAACAGAGTTAAACAGAGGTCAACAGAGTTAACCAGATGCAAACACAGTTAAACAGAGGCAAACAGAGTTAAACAGAGCCAAACAGAGGCAAACAGAATTATGCAGATTTAAACAGAGGCAAACAGAGTTAAAAAGATTTAAACAGAGGCAAACAGAGTTTAACAGAGGCAAACAGACATAAACAGAACCAAACAGAGGCAAACAGAATTACGCAGATTTAAACAGAGCCAGACAGAGGTTAAACAGTTTTAAACAGAGGCAAACAGAGTTTAACAGAGGCAAACATACTTAAACAGAGGCAAACAGAGTTCAGTTGAGGCAAACAGAGGCAAACAGAGTTAAACTGATTTAAACTGAGTCAAACAGAGTTAAGCAGAGGCAAATAGTTTTAAACAGAGGCAAACTGAATTAAATAGAGTGAAACAGAGCCAAACAGAGGCAAACAGAGTTAAACAGAGGTAAACAGAGTTAACCAGATGCAAACACAGTTAAACAGAGGCAAACAGAGTTAAACAGAGGCAAACAGAGTTAAACAGAGGCAAACAGAGGCATACAGAGGCAAAGAGAGTTTAACAGAGGCAGAGTTAAACACCGGCAAACAGAGATAAACAGAGTTAAGCAGATGCAAACACAGCTAAACAGAGGGAAAAAGAGTTAAACAGAGCCAAACAGAGGCAAACAGAATTACACAGATTTAAACAGAGCCAAACAGAGGCTAACAGAGTTAAACAGATTTAAACAGAGGCAAAGAGAGTTTAAAAGAGGCAAACAGACTTAAACAGAGGCAAACAGAGTTAAATTGAGGAAAACAGAGGCAAACAGAGTTAAACAGAGGCAAACAGACTTAAACAGGGGGCAAACAGAGTTAAATTGAGGAAAAACAGAGGCAAACAGAGTTAAACAGAGGCAAACAGAGTTCAATTGAGCAAAACAGAGGCAAACAGATTTAAACTGATTTAAACTGAGTCAGACAGAGTTAAACAGAGGCAAAAGGTTTTAAACAGAGGCAAACTGAATTAAACAGAGTGAAACAGAGCCAAACAGAGGCAAACAGAGTTTAAACAGAGGCAAACAGAGTTTAAAAGAGGCAAACAGACTTAAACAGAGGCAAACAGACTTAAACAGGGGCAAACAGAGTTAAATTGAGGAAAACAGAGGCAAACAGAGTTAAACAGAGGCAAACAGAGTTAAACAGAGGCAAACAGAGGCATACAGAGGCAAAGAGAGTTCAGCAGAGGCAAACAGAGTTAAACAGAGGGAAACAGAGGCAAACAGATTGAAACAGAGGCAAACAGAGGCAAACAAAGTTAAAAAGAGTTAAACAGAGGTAAAATGAGCAAACAGAGTTTAACAGAGTTAAACAGAGACAAAGACAGGCAAACAGACTTAAACAGAGGCAAACAGAGTTCAATTGAGCAAAACAGAGGCAAACAGAGTTAAACTGATTTAAACTGAGTCAGACAGAGTTAAACAGAGGCAAAAGGTTTTAAACAAAGGCAAACTGAATTAAACAGAGTGAAAACAGAGCCAAACAGAGGCAAACAGAGTTAAACAGAGGTAAACAGAGTTAACCAGATGCAAACACAGTTAAACAGAGGCAAACAGAGTTAAACAGAGCCAAACAGAGGCAAACAGAATTATGCAGATTTAAACAGAGGCAAACAGAGTTTAACAGAGGCAAACAGACTTAAACAGAGGCAAACAGAGTTAAATGGAGGAAAACAGAGGCAAACAAAGTTAAACAGAGGCAAAACAAAGTTAAACAGAGGCAAACAGAGTTAAACAGATTTAAACAGAGGCAAACAGAGTTTAACAGAGGCAAACAGACTTAAACAGAGGCAAACAGAGTTCAATTGAGCAAAACAGAGGCAAACAGAGTTAAACTGATTTAAACTGAGTCAGACAGAGTTAAACAGAGGCAAAAGGTTTTAAAACAGAGGCAAACTGAATTAAACAGAGTGAAACAGAGCCAAACAGAGGCAAACAGAGTTAAACAGAGGTCAACAGAGTTAACCAGATGCAAACACAGTTAAACAGAGGCAAACAGAGTTAAACAGAGCCAAACAGAGGCAAACAGAATTATGCAGATTTAAACAGAGGCAAACAGAGTTAAAAAGATTTAAACAGAGGCAAACAGAGTTTTAACAGAGGCAAACAGACATAAACAGAACCAAACAGAGGCAAACAGAATTACGCAGATTTAAACAGAGCCAGACAGAGTTAAACAGTTTTAAACAGAGGCAAACAGAGTTTAACAGAGGCAAACATACTTAAACAGAGGCAAACAGAGTTCAGTTGAGGCAAACAGAGGCAAACAGAGTTAAACTGATTTAAAACTGAGTCAAACAGAGTTAAGCAGAGGCAAATAGTTTTAAACAGAGGCAAACTGAATTAAATAGAGTGAAACAGAGCCAAACAGAGGCAAACAGAGTTAAACAGAGGTAAACAGAGTTAACCAGATGCAAACACAGTTAAACAGAGGCAAACAGAGTTAAACAGAGGCAAACAGAGTTAAACAGAGGCAAACAGAGGCATACAGAGGCAAAGAGAGTTTAACAGAGGCAGAGTTAAACACCGGCAAACAGAGATAAACAGAGTTAAGCAGATGCAAACACAGCTAAACAGAGGGAAAAAGAGTTAAACAGAGCCAAACAGAGGGCAAACAGAATTACACAGATTTAAACAGAGCCAAACAGAGGCTAACAGAGTTAAACAGATTTAAACAGAGGCAAAGAGAGTTTAAAAGAGGCAAACAGACTTAAACAGAGGCAAACAGAGTTAAATTGAGGAAAACAGAGGCAAACAGAGTTAAACAGAGGCAAACAGACTTAAACAGGGGCAAACAGAGTTAAATTGAGGAAAACAGAGGCAAACAGAGTTAAACAGAGGCAAACAGAGTTCAATTGAGCAAAACAGAGGCAAACAGATTTAAACTGATTTAAACTGAGTCAGACAGAGTTAAACAGAGGCAAAAGGTTTTAAACAGAGGCAAAACTGAATTAAACAGAGTGAAACAGAGCCAAACAGAGGCAAACAGAGTTAAACAGAGGCAAACAGAGTTTAAAAGAGGCAAACAGACTTAAACAGAGGCAAACAGACTTAAACAGGGGCAAACAGAGTTAAATTGAGGAAAACAGAGGCAAACAGAGTTAAACAGAGGCAAACAGAGTTAAACAGAGGCAAACAGAGGCATACAGAGGCAAAGAGAGTTCAGCAGAGGCAAACAGAGTTAAACAGAGGGAAACAGAGGCAAACAGATTGAAACAGAGGCAAACAGAGGCAAACAAAGTTAAAAAGAGTTAAACAGAGGTAAACAAGAGCAAACAGAGTTTAACAGAGTTAAACAGAGACAAAGACAGGCAAACAGAGTTAAGCAGAGGCAAACAGAGTTTAACAGAGGCAAGCAGACATAAACAGAGCCAAACAGAGGCAAACAGAATTACGCAGATTTAAACAGAGGCAAACAGAGTTAAACAGATTTAAACAGAGGCAAACAGAGTTTAACAGAGGCAAAACAGACTTAAACAGAGGCAAACAGAGTTAAATTGAGGAAAACAGAGGCAAACAAAGTTAAACAGAGGCAAGCAGAGTTAAACAGAGGCAAACAGAGTTAAACAGAGTTAACCAGATGCAAACACAGTTAAACAGAGGCAAACTGAATTAAACAGAGTGAAACAGAGCCAAACAGAGGCAAACAGAGTTAAACAGAGGTCAACAGAGTTAACCAGATGCAAACACAGTTAAACAGAGGCAAACAGAGTTAAACAGAGCCAAACAGAGGCAAACAGAATTATGCAGATTTAAACAGAGGCAAACAGAGTTAAAAAGATTTAAACAGAGGCAAACAGAGTTTAACAGAGGCAAACAGACATAAACAGAACCAAACAGAGGCAAACAGAATTACACAGATTTAAACAGAGCCAGACAGAGTTAAACAGATTTAAACAGAGGCAAACAGAGTTTAACAGAGGCAAACAGACTTAAACAGAGGCAAACAGAGTTAAATTGAGGAAAACAGAGGCAAACAAAGTTAAACAGAGGCAAACAGAGTTAAACAGAGGCAAACAGAGGCATACAGAGGCAAAGAGAGTTCAACAGAGGCAAACAGAGTTAAACAGAGGCAAACAGAGTTAAACAGATTTAAACAGAGGCAAACAGAGTTTAACAGAGGCAAACATACTTAAACAGAGGCAAACAGAGTTCAGTTGAGGCAAACAGAGGCAAACAGAGTTAAACTGATTTAAACTGAGTCAAACAGAGTTAAGCAGAGGCAAATAGTTTTAAACAGAGGCAAACTGAATTAAATAGAGTGAAACAGAGCCAAACAGAGGCAAACAGAGTTAAACAGAGGTAAACAGAGTTAACCAGATGCAAACACAGTTAAACAGAGGCAAACAGAGTTAAACAGAGGCAAACAGAGTTAAACAGAGGCAAACAGAGGCATACAGAGGCAAAGAGAGTTTAACAGAGGCAGAGTTAAACACCGGCAAACAGAGATAAACAGAGTTAAACAGATGCAAACACAGCTAAACAGAGGGAAAAAGAGTTAAACAGAGCCAAACAGAGGCAAACAGAATTACACAGATTTAAACAGAGCCAAACAGAGGCTAACAGAGTTAAACAGATTTAAACAGAGGCAAAGAGAGTTTAAAAGAGGCAAACAGACTTAAACAGAGGCAAACAGAGTTAAATTGAGGAAAACAGAGGCAAACAGAGTTTAACAGAGGCAAACAGACTTAAACAGGGGCAAACAGAGTTAAATTGAGGAAAACAGAGGCAAACAGAGTTTAAACAGAGGCAAACAGAGTTAAACAGAGGCAAACAGAGGCATACAGAGGCAAAGAGAGTTCAACAGAGGCAAACAGAGTTAAACAGAGGGAAACAGAGGCAAACAGATTGAAACAGAGGCAAACAGAGGCAAACAAAGTTAAAAAGAGTTAAACAGAGGTAAAATGAGCAAACAGAGTTTAACAGAGTTAAACAGAGACAAAGACAGGCAAACAGACTTAAACAGAGGCAAACAGAGTTCAATTGAGCAAAACAGAGGCAAACAGAGTTAAACTGATTTAAACTGAGTCAGACAGAGTTAAACAGAGGCAAAAGGTTTTAAACAGAGGCAAACTGAATTAAACAGAGTGAAACAGAGCCAAACAGAGGCAAACAGAGTTAAACAGAGGTCAACAGAGTTAACCAGATGCAAACACAGTTAAACAGAGGCAAACAGAGTTAAACAGAGCCAAACAGAGGCAAACAGAATTATGCAGATTTAAACAGAGGCAAACAGAGTTAAAAAGATTTAAACTGAGGCAAACAGAGTTTAACAGAGGCAAACAGACATAAACAGAACCAAACAGAGGCAAACAGAATTACGCAGATTTAAACAGAGCCAGACAGAGTTAAACAGATTTAAACAGAGGCAAACAGAGTTTAACAGAGGCAAACAGACTTAAACAGAGGCAAACAGAGTTAAATTGAGGAAAACAGAGGCAAACAAAGTTAAACAGAGGCAAACAGAGTTAAACAGAGGCAAACAGAGGCATACAGAGGCAAAGAGAGTTCAACAGAGGCAAACAGAGTTAAACAGAGGCAAACAGAGTTAAACAGATTTAAACAGAGGCAAACAGAGTTTAACAGAGGCAAACATACTTAAACAGAGGCAAACAGAGTTCAGTTGAGGCAAACAGAGGCAAACAGAGTTAAACTGATTTAAACTGAGTCAGACAGAGTTAAGCAGAGGCCAAATAGTTTTAAACAGAGGCAAACTGAATTAAACAGAGTGAAACAGAGCCAAACAGAGGCAAACAGAGTTAAACAGAGATAAACGGAGTTAACCAGATGCAAACACAGTTAAACAGAGGCAAACAGAGTTAAACAGAGGCAAACAGAGTTAAACAGAGGCAAACAGAGGCATACAGAGGCAAAGAGAGTTTAACAGAGGCAGAGTTAAACACCGGCAAACAGAGATAAACAGAGTTAAACAGATGCAAACACAGCTAAACAGAGGGAAAAAGAATTAAACAGAGCCAAACAGAGGCAAACAGAATTACACAGATTTAAACAGAGCCAAACAGAGGCAAACAGAGTTAAACAGATTTCAACAGAGGCAAACAGAGTTTAAAAGAGGCAAACAGACTTAAACAGAGGCAAACAGACTTAAACATGGGCAAACAGAGTTAAATTGAGGAAAACAGAGGCAAACAGAGTTAAACAGAGGCAAACAGAGTTAAACAGAGGCAAACAGAGGCATACAGAGGCAAAGAGAGTTCAGCAGAGGCAAACAGAGTTAAACAGAGGGAAACAGAGGCAAACAGATTGAAACAGAGGCAAACAGAGGCAAACAAAGTTAAAAAGAGTTAAACAGAGGTAAACAAGAGCAAACAGAGTTTAACAGAGTTAAACAGAGACAAAGACAGGCAAACAGAGTTAAGCAGAGGCAAACAGAGTTTAACAGAGGGCAAGCAGACATAAACAGAGCCAAACAGAGGCAAACAGAATTACGCAGATTTAAACAGAGGCAAACAGAGTTAAACAGATTTAAACTGAGTCAAACAGAGTTTAACAGAGGCAAACAGACTTAAACAGAGGCAAACAGAGTTAAATTGAGGAAAACAGAGGCAAACAAAGTTAAACAGAGGCAAGCAGAGTTAAACAGAGGCAAACAGAGTTAAACAGAGTTAACCAGATGCAAACACAGTTAAACAGAGGCAAACAGAGTTAAACAGAGCCAAACAGAGGCAAACAGAATTATGCAGATTTAAACAGAGGCAAACAGAGTTAAAAAGATTTAAACAGAGGCAAACAGAGTTTAACAGAGGCAAACAGACATAAACAGAACCAAACAGAGGCAAACAGAATTACGCAGATTTAAACAGAGCCAGACAGAGTTAAACAGATTTAAACAGAGGCAAACAGAGTTTAACAGAGGCAAACAGACTTAAACAGAGGCAAACAGAGTTAAATTGAGGAAAACAGAGGCAAACAAAGTTAAACAGAGGCAAACAGAGTTAAACAGAGGCAAACAGAGGCATACAGAGGCAAAGAGAGTTCAACAGAGGCAAACAGAGTTAAACAGAGGCAAACAGAGTTAAACAGATTTAAACAGAGGCAAACAGAGTTTAACAGAGGCAAACATACTTAAACAGAGGCAAACAGAGTTCAGTTGAGGCAAACAGAGGCAAACAGAGTTAAACTGATTTAAACTGAGTCAAACAGAGTTAAGCAGAGGCAAATAGTTTGAAACAGAGGCAAACTGAATTAAATAGAGTGAAACAGAGCCAAACAGAGGCAAACAGAGTTAAACAGAGGTAAACAGAGTTAACCAGATGCAAACACAGTTAAACAGAGGCAAACAGAGTTAAACAGAGGCAAACAGAGTTAAACAGAGGCAAACAGAGGCATACAGAGGCAAAGAGAGTTTAACAGAGGCAGAGTTAAACACCGGCAAACAGAGATAAACAGAGTTAAACAGATGCAAACACAGCTAAACAGAGGGAAAAAGAGTTTAAACAGAGCCAAACAGAGGCAAACAGAATTACACAGATTTAAACAGAGCCAAACAGAGGCTAACAGAGTTAAACAGATTTAAACAGAGGCCAAAGAGAGTTTAAAAGAGGCAAACAGACTTAAACAGAGGCAAACAGAGTTAAATTGAGGAAAACAGAGGCAAACAGAGTTTAACAGAGGCAAACAGACTTAAACAGGGGCAAACAGAGTTAAATTGAGGAAAACAGAGGCAAACAGAGTTAAACAGAGGCAAACAGAGTTAAACAGAGGCAAACAGAGGCATACAGAGGCAAAGAGAGTTCTACAGAGGCAAACAGAGTTAAACAGAGGGAAACAGAGGCAAACAGATTGAAACAGAGGCAAACAGAGGCAAACAAAGTTAAAAAGAGTTAAACAGAGGTAAAATGAGCAAACAGAGTTTAACAGAGTTAAACAGAGACAAAGACAGGCAAACAGACTTAAACAGAGGCAAACAGAGTTCAATTGAGCAAAACAGAGGCAAACAGAGTTAAACTGATTTAAACTGAGTCAGACAGAGTTAAACAGAGGCAAAAGCTTTTAAACAGAGGCAAACTGAATTAAACAGAGTGAAACAGAGCCAAACAGAGGCAAACAGAGTTAAACAGAGGTCAACAGAGTTAACCAGATGCAAACACAGTTAAACAGAGGCAAACAGAGTTAAACAGAGCCAAACAGAGGCAAACAGAATTATGCAGATTTAAACAGAGGCAAACAGAGTTAAAAAGATTTAAACAGAGGCAAACAGAGTTTAACAGAGGCAAACAGACATAAACAGAACCAAACAGAGGCAAACAGAATTACGCAGATTTAAACAGAGCCAGACAGAGTTAAACAGATTTAAACAGAGGCAAACAGAGTTTAACAGAGGCAAACAGACTTAAACAGAGGCAAACAGAGTTAAATTGAGGAAAACAGAGGCAAACAAAGTTAAACAGAGGCAAACAGAGTTAAACAGAGGCAAACAGAGGCATACAGAGGCAAAGAGAGTTCAACAGAGGCAAACAGAGTTAAACAGAGGCAAACAGAGTTAAACAGATTTAAACAGAGGCAAACAGAGTTTAACAGAGGCAAACATACTTAAACAGAGGCAAACAGAGTTCAGTTGAGGCAAACAGAGGCAAACAGAGTTAAACTGATTTAAACTGAGTCAAACAGAGTTAAGCAGAGGCAAATAGTTTTAAACAGAGGCAAACTGAATTAAATAGAGTGAAACAGAGCCAAACAGAGGCAAACAGAGTTAAACAGAGGTAAACAGAGTTAACCAGATGCAAACACAGTTAAACAGAGGCAAACAGAGTTAAACAGAGGCAAACAGAGTTAAACAGAGGCAAACAGAGGCATACAGAGGCAAAGAGGAGTTTAACAGAGGCAGAGTTAAACACCGGCAAACAGAGATAAACAGAGTTAAACAGATGCAAACACAGCTAAACAGAGGGAAAAAGAGTTAAACAGAGCCAAACAGAGGCAAACAGAATTACACAGATTTAAACAGAGCCAAACAGAGGCTAACAGAGTTAAACAGATTTAAACAGAGGCAAAGAGAGTTTAAAAGAGGCAAACAGACTTAAACAGAGGCAAACAGAGTTAAATTGAGGAAAACAGAGGCAAACAGAGTTTAACAGAGGCAAACAGACTTAAACAGGGGCAAACAGAGTTAAATTGAGGAAAACAGAGGCAAACAGAGTTAAACAGAGGCAAACAGAGTTAAACAGAGGCAAACAGAGGCATACAGAGGCAAAGAGAGTTCTACAGAGGCAAACAGAGTTAAACAGAGGGAAACAGAGGCAAACAGATTGAAACAGAGGCAAACAGAGGCAAACAAAGTTAAAAAGAGTTAAACAGAGGTAAAATGAGCAAACAGAGTTTAACAGAGTTAAACAGAGACAAAGACAGGCAAACAGACTTAAACAGAGGCAAACAGAGTTCAATTGAGCAAAACAGAGGCAAACAGAGTTAAACTGATTTAAACTGAGTCAGACAGAGTTAAACAGAGGCAAAAGCTTTTAAACAGAGGCAAACTGAATTAAACAGAGTGAAACAGAGCCAAACAGAGGCAAACAGAGTTAAACAGAGGTCAACAGAGTTAACCAGATGCAAACACAGTTAAACAGAGGCAAACAGAGTTAAACAGAGCCAAACAGAGGCAAACAGAATTATGCAGATTTAAACAGAGGCAAACAGAGTTAAAAAGATTTAAACAGAGGCAAACAGAGTTTAACAGAGGCAAACAGACATAAACAGAACCAAACAGAGGCAAACAGAATTACGCAGATTTAAACAGAGCCAGACAGAGTTAAACAGATTTAAACAGAGGCAAACAGAGTTTAACAGAGGCAAACAGACTTAAACAGAGGGCAAACAGAGTTAAATTGAGGAAAACAGAGGCAAACAAAGTTAAACAGAGGCAAACAGAGTTAAACAGAGGCAAACAGAGGCATACAGAGGCAAAGAGAGTTCAACAGAGGCAAACAGAGTTAAACAGAGGCAAACAGAGTTAAACAGATTTAAACAGAGGCAAACAGAGTTTAACAGAGGCAAACATACTTAAACAGAGGCAAACAGAGTTCAGTTGAGGCAAACAGAGGCAAACAGAGTTAAACTGATTTAAACTGAGTCAAACAGAGTTTAAGCAGAGGCAAATAGTTTTAAACAGAGGCAAACTGAATTAAATAGAGTGAAACAGAGCCAAACAGAGGCAAACAGAGTTAAACAGAGGTAAACAGAGTTAACCAGATGCAAACACAGTTAAACAGAGGCAAACAGAGTTAAACAGAGGCAAACAGAGTTAAACAGAGGCAAACAGAGGCATACAGAGGCAAAGAGAGTTTAACAGAGGCAGAGTTAAACACCGGCAAACAGAGATAAACAGAGTTAAACAGATGCAAACACAGCTAAACAGAGGGAAAAAGAGTTAAACAGAGCCAAACAGAGGCAAACAGAATTACACAGATTTAAACAGAGCCAAACAGAGGCTAACAGAGTTAAACAGATTTAAACAGAGGCAAAGAGAGTTTAAAAGAGGCAAACAGACTTAAACAGAGGCAAACAGAGTTAAATTGAGGAAAACAGAGGCAAACAGAGTTTAACAGAGGCAAACAGACTTAAACAGGGGCAAACAGAGTTAAATTGAGGAAAACAGAGGCAAACAGAGTTAAACAGAGGCAAACAGAGTTAAACAGAGGCAAACAGAGGCATACAGAGGCAAAAGAGGAGTTCAACAGAGGCAAACAGAGTTAAACAGAGGGAAACAGAGGCAAACAGATTGAAACAGAGGCAAACAGAGGCAAACAAAGTTAAAAAGAGTTAAACAGAGGTAAAATGAGCAAACAGAGTTTTAACAGAGTTAAACAGAGACAAAGACAGGCAAACAGACTTAAACAGAGGCAAACAGAGTTCAATTGAGCAAAACAGAGGCAAACAGAGTTAAACTGATTAAACTGAGTCAGACAGAGTTAAACAGAGGCAAAAGGTTTTAAACAGAGGCAAACTGAATTAAACAGAGTGAAACAGAGCCAAACAGAGGCAAACAGAGTTAAACAGAGGTCAACAGAGTTAACCAGATGCAAACACAGTTAAACAGAGGCAAACAGAGTTAAACAGAGCCAAACAGAGGCAAACAGAATTATGCAGATTTAAACAGAGGCAAACAGAGTTAAAAAGATTTAAACAGAGGCAAACAGAGTTTAACAGAGGCAAACAGACATAAACAGAACCAAACAGAGGCAAACAGAATTACGCAGATTTAAACAGAGCCAGACAGAGTTAAACAGATTTAAACAGAGGCAAACAGAGTTTAACAGAGGCAAACAGACTTAAACAGAGGCAAACAGAGTTAAATTGAGGAAAACAGAGGCAAACAAAGTTAAACAGAGGCAAACAGAGTTAAACAGAGGCAAACAGAGGCATACAGAGGCAAAGAGAGTTCAACAGAGGCAAACAGAGTTAAACAGAGGCAAACAGAGTTAAACAGATTTAAACAGAGGCAAACAGAGTTTAACAGAGGCAAACATACTTAAACAGAGGCAAACAGAGTTCAGTTGAGGCAAACAGAGGCAAACAGAGTTAAACTGATTTAAACTGAGTCAGACAGAGTTAAGCAGAGGCAAATAGTTTTAAACAGAGGCAAACTGAATTAAACAGAGTGAAACAGAGCCAAACAGAGGCAAACAGAGTTAAACAGAGATAAACAGAGTTAACCAGATGCAAACACAGTTAAACAGAGGCAAACAGAGTTAAACAGAGACAAACAGAGTTAAACAGAGGCAAACAGAGGCATACAGAGGCAAAGAGAGTTTAACAGAGGCAGAGTTAAACACCGGCAAACAGAGATAAACAGAGTTAAACAGATGCAAACACAGCTAAACAGAGGGAAAAAGAGTTAAACAGAGCCAAACAGAGGCAAACAGAATTACACAGATTTAAACAGAGCCAAACAGAGGCAAACAGAGTTAAACAGATTTAAACAGAGGCAAACAGAGTTTAAAAGAGGCAAACAGACTTAAACAGAGGCAAACAGACTTAAACAGGGGCAAACAGAGTTAAATTGAGGAAAACAGAGGCAAACAGAGTTAAACAGAGGCAAACAGAGTTAAACAGAGGCAAACAGAGGCATACAGAGGCAAAGAGAGTTCAGCAGAGGCAAACAGAGTTAAACAGAGGGAAACAGAGGCAAACAGATTGAAACAGAGGCAAACAGAGGCAAACAAAGTTAAAAAGAGTTAAACAGAGGTAAACAAGAGCAAACAGAGTTTAACAGAGTTAAACAGAGACAAAGACAGGCAAACAGAGTTAAGCAGAGGCAAACAGAGTTTAACAGAGGCAAGCAGACATAAACAGAGCCAAACAGAGGCAAACAGAATTACGCAGATTTAAACAGAGGCAAACAGAGTTAAACAGATTTAAACAGAGGCAAACAGAGTTTAACAGAGGCAAACAGACTTAAACAGAGGCAAACAGAGTTAAATTGAGGAAAACAGAGGCAAACAAAGTTAAACAGAGGCAAGCAGAGTTAAACAGAGGCAAACAGAGTTAAACAGAGTTAACCAGATGCAAACACAGTTAACCAGAGGCAAACAGAGTTAAACAGAGCCAAACAGAGGCAAACAGAATTATGCAGATTTAAACAGAGGCAAACAGAGTTAAAAAGATTTAAACAGAGGCAAACAGAGTTTAACAGAGGCAAACAGAGTTTAACAGAGGCAATCGGAGTTAATCAGAGGCTAACAGAGGCAAGCAGAAGCAAACAGAGTTAAGAAGAGGCAAACAGAGTTAAACAGAATTAAACAGAGGTACAGAGAGGCAAACAGTGTTAAACAGAGTTAAACAGAGGCAAACAGAGTTAAATTGAGGAAAACAGAGGCAAACAAAGTTAAACAGAGGCAAACAGAGTTAAACAGAGGCAAACAGAGGCATACAGAGGCAAAGAGAGTTCAACAGAGGCAAACAGAGTTAAACAGAGGCAAACAGAGTTAAACAGATTTAAACAGAGGCAAACAGAGTTTAACAGAGGCAAACATACTTAAACAGAGGCAAACAGAGTTCAGTTGAGGCAAACAGAGGCAAACAGAGTTAAACTGATTTAAACTGAGTCAAACAGAGTTAAGCAGAGGCAAATAGTTTTAAACAGAGGCAAACTGAATTAAATAGAGTGAAACAGAGCCAAACAGAGGCAAACAGAGTTAAACAGAGGTAAACAGAGTTAACCAGATGCAAACACAGTTAAACAGAGGCAAACAGAGTTAAACAGAGGCAAACAGAGTTAAACAGAGGCAAACAGAGGCATACAGAGGCAAAGAGAGTTTAACAGAGGCAGAGTTAAACACCGGCAAACAGAGATAAACAGAGTTAAACAGATGCAAACACAGCTAAACAGAGGGAAAAAGAGTTAAACAGAGCCAAACAGAGGCAAACAGAATTACACAGATTTAAACAGAGCCAAACAGAGGCTAACAGAGTTAAACAGATTTAAACAGAGGCAAAGAGAGTTTAAAAGAGGCAAACAGACTTAAACAGAGGCAAACAGAGTTAAATTGAGGAAAACAGAGGCAAACAGAGTTTAACAGAGGCAAACAGACTTAAACAGGGGCAAACAGAGTTGAATTGAGGAAAACAGAGGCAAACAGAGTTAAACAGAGGCAAACAGAGTTAAACAGAGGCAAACAGAGGCATACAGAGGCAAAGAGAGTTCAACATAGGCAAACAGAGTTAAACAGAGGGAAACAGAGGCAAACAGACTGAAACAGAGGCAAACAGAGGCAAACAAAGTTAAAAAGAGTTAAACAGAGGTAAAATGAGCAAACAGAGTTTAACAGAGTTAAACAGAGACAAAGACAGGCAAACAGACTTAAACAGAGGCAAACAGAGTTCAATTGAGCAAAACAGAGGCAAACAGAGTTAAACTGATTTAAACTGAGTCAGACAGAGTTAAACAGAGGCAAAAGGTTTTAAACAGAGGCAAACTGAATTAAACAGAGTGAAACAGAGCCAAACAGAGGCAAACAGAGTTAAACAGAGGTCAACAGAGTTAACCAGATGCAAACACAGTTAAACAGAGGCAAACAGAGTTAAACAGAGCCAAACAGAGGCAAACAGAATTATGCAGATTTAAACAGAGGCAAACAGAGTTAAAAAGATTTAAACAGAGGCAAACAGAGTTTAACAGAGGCAAACAGACATAAACAGAACCAAACAGAGGCAAACAGAATTACGCAGATTTAAACAGAGCCAGACAGAGTTAAACAGATTTAAACAGAGGCAAACAGAGTTTAACAGAGGCAAACAGACTTAAACAGAGGCAAACAGAGTTAAATTGAGGAAAACAGAGGCAAACAAAGTTAAACAGAGGCAAACAGAGTTAAACAGAGGCAAACAGAGGCATACAGAGGCAAAGAGAGTTCAACAGAGGCAAACAGAGTTAAACAGAGGCAAACAGAGTTAAACAGATTTAAACAGAGGCAAACAGAGTTTAACAGAGGCAAACATACTTAAACAGAGGCAAACAGAGTTCAGTTGAGGCAAACAGAGGCAAACAGAGTTAAACTGATTTAAACTGAGTCAGACAGAGTTAAGCAGAGGCAAATAGTTTTAAACAGAGGCAAACTGAATTAAACAGAGTGAAACAGAGCCAAACAGAGGCAAACAGAGTTAAACAGAGATAAACAGAGTTAACCAGATGCAAACACAGTTAAACAGAGGCAAACAGAGTTAAACAGAGGCAAACAGAGTTAAACAGAGGCAAACAGAGGCATACAGAGGCAAAGAGAGTTTAACAGAGGCAGAGTTAAACACCGGCAAACAGAGATAAACAGAGTTAAACAGATGCAAACACAGCTAAACAGAGGGAAAAAGAGTTAAACAGAGCCAAACAGAGGCAAACAGAATTACACAGATTTAAACAGAGCCAAACAGAGGCAAACAGAGTTAAACAGATTTAAACAGAGGCAAACAGAGTTTAAAAGAGGCAAACAGACTTAAACAGAGGCAAACAGACTTAAACAGGGGCAAACAGAGTTAAATTGAGGAAAACAGAGGCAAACAGAGTTAAACAGAGGCAAACAGAGTTAAACAGAGGCAAACAGAGGCATACAGAGGCAAAGAGAGTTCAGCAGAGGCAAACAGAGTTAAACAGAGGGAAACAGAGGCAAACAGATTGAAACAGAGGCAAACAGAGGCAAACAAAGTTAAAAAGAGTTAAACAGAGGTAAACAAGAGCAAACAGAGTTTAACAGAGTTAGACAGAGACAAAGACAGGCAAACAGAGTTAAGCAGAGGCAAACAGAGTTTAACAGAGGCAAGCAGACATAAACAGAGCCAAACAGAGGCAAACAGAATTACGCAGATTTAAACAGAGGCAAACAGAGTTAAACAGATTTAAACAGAGGCAAACAGAGTTTAACAGAGGCAAACAGACTTAAACAGAGGCAAACAGAGTTAAATTGAGGAAAACAGAGGCAAACAAAGTTAAACAGAGGCAAGCAGAGTTAAACAGAGGCAAACAGAGTTAAACAGAGTTAAACAGATGCAAACACAGTTAAACAGAGGCAAACAGAGTTAAACAGAGCCAAACAGAGGCAGACAGAGGCAAACACAGGCAAACAGTTGTTACAAAGAGCTAAACAGAGGCAAACACACTTAAACAGAGGCAAACAGAGTTAAACAGAGTTAAGCAGTGCCAAACAGAGGCAAACAGAGTTAAAGCGAGTGAAACAGAGGCAAACAGAGTTAATCAGAGGCAAACAGAGGCAAACAGAGTTAAACAGAGACAAATAGTATTACACAGAGTTAGAAAGAGGCACACAGTGTTACATTGAGTCAAACAGAAGCAATCAGATTTAACCAGAGGTAAACAGAGTTGAATATAGGCAAACTCAGTTCAACAGAGGCAAACACAGTTAAACAGAGGCAACGAGAGTTAAGCAGAGGCAAACAGAGGCAATCACAGTTAAACAGAATTAAACAGAGGCAAACAGAGTGAAACAGAGACAAACAGAGGCAAACAGAGTTAAACAGAGGCAAACAGAGTTAAACAGAGCAAACACAGTTAAACAGATTGAAACTGAGGCAAACACAGTTAAACAGAGGCAAACAGAGTGAAACAGAGGCAAACAGAGGTAAACAGAGTTAAACAGAGGCAAACAGAATTAAACAGAATTAAACAGAGGCAAACAGAGTTTAACAGATGCAAACAGAGTTTAACAGAGGCAAACAGAGTTTAACAGAGGCAATCGGAGTTAATCAGAGGCAAACAGAGGCAAGCAGAAGCAAACAGAGTTAAGAAGAGGCAAACAGAGTTAAACAGAATTAAACAGAGGTACAGAGAGGCAAACAGTGTTAAACGGAGTCAAACAGAGGCAAACAGAGGCAAACAGAGGCAAAAAGAGGCAAAACGAGCAAAACGGAGGCAAACAGAGTTAAAGAGAGGCAAATAGAGTTAAACAGAGGCATTCAGAAGCAAGCAGATGCAAACAGACGCAAACAGACTGAAACAGAGGCAAACAGAGTTAAAAAGAGTAAGACAGATGTAAACACAGTTAAACAGAGGCAAGCAGAGTGAAAGAGAGTTAAACAGAGGCAGACATTGGCAAACAGAGTTAAACAGAGTTAATCAGAGTTAAACAGAGGCAAACACAGTTAAACAGAGGCAAACAGAGTTTAACAGTCAAACAGAGGCAAACAGAATTACGCAGATTTAAACAGAGCCAAATAGAGGCAAACAAAGTTAAACAGATTTAAGCAGAGGCAAACAGAGTTTAACAGAGGCAAACAGACTTAAACAGAGGCAAACAGAGTTAAATTGAGGAAAACTGAGGCAAACAGAGTTTAACAGAGTTAAACAGAGACAAAGAGAGGCAAAAAGAGTGAAGCAGAGGCAAACAGAGTTAAACAGAGGCAAACAGATTCAAACAGAGTCAAACAGAGTTAAAATAAAAGGTTCAACAGAGGCAAAAAGTTTACAGAGGCAAACAGAGTTACACAGAGTTAAACAGAGTCAAACAGCGTTAAACAGAGGCAAACAGAGGTAAGCAGAGTTAAACAGAGGCAAACAGAATTAAACAGAGTTAAACAGAGGCAAACAGAGTTTAACAGAGGCAAACAGAGTTTAACAGAGGCAAAGAATTGAACAGAGGCAATCAGAGTTAATCAGAGGCAAACAGAGGCAAGCAGAAGCAAACAGAGTTAAGAAGAGGCAAACAGAGTTAAACAGAGTTAAACAGAGGTACAGAGAGGCAAACAGGGTTAAATAGAGTCAAACAGAGGCAAACAGAGGCAAAAAGAGTAAAACTGAGGCAAACAGAGTTAAACAGAGGCAAACAGAGTTAAACAGAGGCAAACAGAGGCAGGCAGATGCAAACAGATGCAAACAGACTGAAACAGAGGCAAACAGAGTTAAAAAGAGTAAAACAGATGCAAACACAGTTAAACAGAGGCAAGCAGAGTGAAAGAGAGTTAAACAGAGGCAGACATTGGCAAACAGAGTTAAACAGATTTAATCAGATTTAAACAGAGGCAAACACAGTTAAACAGAGGCAAACAGAGTTTAACAGAGTCAAACAGAGGCAAACACAGTTAAGCAGAGGCAAACAGAGTTTAACAGAGTTAAAAAGAGACAGAGAGAGGCAAACAGGGTAAAACAGAGGCAAACAGAGTTAAACAGAGGCAAACAGAGGCAAACAGAAACAGAGGCAAACAGAGTTTAACAGAGGCAAAAAGAGTTAAACAGAGTTAAACAAAGGCAAAAAGAGTTAAACAGAGTTAAACAGAGGCAAACAGAGTTAAACAGTGTTAAACAGAGGCAAAGAGAGGCAAACAGAGTTAAACAGAGGCAGACAGTGTTAGACAATGGCAATTATTTAAACAGAGGCAAACAGAGTTAAACAGATTAAAACAGAGGCAAACAGAGTTTAACAGAGGCAAACAGACATAAACAGAGCCAAACAGAGGCAAACAGAATTACGCAGATTTAAACAGAGGCAAACAGAGTTAAACAGATTTAAACAGAGGCAAACAGAGTTTAACAGAGGCAAACAGACTTAAACAGAGGCAAACAGAGTTCAATTGAGCAAAACAGAGGCAAACAGAGTTAAACTGATTTAAACTGAGTCAGACAGAGTTAAACAGAGGCAAAAGCTTTTAAACAGAGGCAAACTGAATTAAACAGAGTAAAACAGAGCCAAACAGAGGCAAACAGAGTTAAACAGAGGTAAACAGAGTTAACCAGATGCAAACACAGTTAAACAGAGGCAAACAGAGTTAAACAGAGCCAAACAGAGGCAAACAGAATTATGCAGATTTAAACAGAGGCAAACAGAGTTTAACAGAGGCAAACAGACTTAAACAGAGGCAAACAGAGTTAAATTGAGGAAAACAGAGGCAAACAAAGTTAAACAGAGGCAAAAAAAGTTAAAAAAAGGCAAACAGAGTTAAACAGATTTAAACAGAGGCAAACAGAGTTTAACAGAGGCAAACAGACTTAAACAGAGGCAAACAGAGTTCAATTGAGCAAAACAGAGGCAAACAGAGTTAAACTGATTTAAACTGAGTCAGACAGAGTTAAACAGAGGCAAAAGGTTTTAAACAGAGGCAAACTGAATTAAACAGAGTGAAACAGAGCCAAACAGAGGCAAACAGAGTTAAACAGAGGTCAACAGAGTTAACCAGATGCAAACACAGTTAAACAGAGGCAAACAGAGTTAAACAGAGCCAAACAGAGGCAAACAGAATTATGCAGATTTAAACAGAGGCAAACAGAGTTAAAAAGATTTAAACAGAGGCAAACAGAGTTTAACAGAGGCAAACAGACATAAACAGAACCAAACAGAGGCAAACAGAATTACGCAGATTTAAACAGAGCCAGACAGAGTTAAACAGATTTAAACAGAGGCAAACAGAGTTTAACAGAGGCAAACAGACTTAAACAGAGGCAAACAGAGTTAAATTGAGGAAAACAGAGGCAAACAAAGTTAAACAGAGGCAAACAGAGTTAAACAGAGGCAAACAGAGGCATACAGAGGCAAAGAGAGTTCAACAGAGGCAAACAGAGTTAAACAGAGGCAAACAGAGTTAAACAGATTTAAACAGAGGCAAACAGAGTTTAACAGAGGCAAACATACTTAAACAGAGGCAAACAGAGTTCAGTTGAGGCAAACAGAGGCAAACAGAGTTAAACTGATTTAAACTGAGTCAGACAGAGTTAAGCAGAGGCAAATAGTTTTAAACAGAGGCAAACTGAATTAAACAGAGTGAAACAGAGCCAAACAGAGGCAAACAGAGTTAAACAGAGATAAACAGAGTTAACCAGATGCAAACACAGTTAAACAGAGGCAAACAGAGTTAAACAGAGGCAAACAGAGTTAAACAGAGGCAAACAGAGGCATACAGAGGCAAAGAGAGTTTAACAGAGGCAGAGTTAAACACCGGCAAACAGAGATAAACAGAGTTAAACAGATGCAAACACAGCTAAACAGAGGGAAAAAGAGTTAAACAGAGCCAAACAGAGGCAAACAGAATTACACAGATTTAAACAGAGCCAAACAGAGGCAAACAGAGTTAAACAGATTTAAACAGAGGCAAAGAGAGTTTAAAAGAGGCAAACAGACTTAAACAGACGCAAACAGAGTTAAACAGAGGCAAACAGAGTTAAACAGATTTAAACAGAGGCAAACAGAGTTTAACAGAGGCAAACATACTTAAACAGAGGCAAACAGAGTTCAGTTGAGGCAAACAGAGGCAAACAGAGTTAAACTGATTTAAACTGAGTCAGACAGATTTAAGCAGAGGCAAATAGTTTTAAACAGAGGCAAACTGAATTAAACAGAGTGAAACAGAGCCAAACAGAGGCAAACAGAGTTAAACAGAGATAAACAGAGTTAACCAGATGCAAACACAGTTAAACAGAGGCAAACAGAATTAAACAGAGGCAAACAGAGTTAAACAGAGGCAAACAGAGGCATACAGAGGCAAACAGAGTTTAACAGAGGCAGAGTTAAACACCGGCAAACAGAGATAAACAGATTTAAACAGATGCAAACACAGCTAAACAGAGGGAAAAAGAGTTAAACAGAGCCAAACAGAGGCAAACAGAATTACACAGATTTAAACAGAGCCAAACAGAGGCAAACAGAATTACACAGATTTAAACAGAGCCAAACAGAGGCAAACAGAGTTAAACAGATTTAAACAGAGGCAAACAGAGTCTAAAAGAGGCAAACAGACTTAAACAGAGGCAAACAGAGTTAAATTGAGGAAAACAGAGGCAAACAGAGTTTAACAGAGGCAAACAGACTTAAACAGGGGCAAACAGAGTTAAATTGAGGAAAACAGAGGCAAACAGAGTTAAACAGAGGCAAACAGAGTTAAACAGAGGCAAACTGAGGCATACAGAGGCAAAGAGAGTTCAACAGAGGCAAACAGAGTTAAACAGAGAGAAACAGAGGCAAACAGATTGAAACAGAGGCAAACAGAGGCAAACAAAGTTAAGCAGAATTAAACAGAGGTAAACAGAGCAAACAGAGTTACGCAGAGGCAAACAGAGTTTAACAGAGGCAAGCAGACATAAACAGAGCCAAACAGAGGCAAACAGAATTACGCAGATTTAAACAGAGGCAAACAGAGTTAAACAGATTGAAACAGAGGCAAACAGAGTTTAACAGAGGCAAACAGACTTAAACAGGGGCAAACAGAGTTAAATTGAGGAAAACAGAGGCAAACAGAGTTAAACAGAGGCAAACAGAGTTAAACAGAGGCAAACTGAGGCATACAGAGGCAAAGAGAGTTCAACAGAGGCAAACAGAGTTAAACAGAGGGAAACAGAGGCAAACAGATTGAAACAGAGGCAAACAGAGGCAAACAAAGTTAAGCAGAATTAAACAGAGGTAAACAGAGCAAACAGAGTTACGCAGAGGCAAACAGAGTTTAACAGAGGCAAGCAGACATAAACAGAGCCAAACAGAGGCAAACAGAATTACGCAGATTTAAACAGAGGCAAACAGAGTTAAACAGATTGAAACAGAGGCAAACAGAGTTTAACAGAGGCAAACAGACTTAAACAGAGGCAAACAGAGTTAGATTGAGGAAAACAGAGGCAAACAAAGTTAAACAGAGGCAAACAGAGTTAAACAGAGGCAAACAGAGTTAAACAGAGTTAAACAGATGCAAACACAGTTAAACAGAGGCAAACAAAGTGAAAGAGAGTTAAACAGAGGCAGACAGAGGCAAACACAGGCAAACAGATGTTACAAAGAGTTAAACAGAGGCAAACACACTTAAACAGAGGCAAACAGAGTTAAACAGACTTAAGCAGTGCCAAACAGAGGCAAACAGAGTTAAAGCGAGTGAAACAGAGGCAAACAGAGTTAATCAGAGGCAAACAGAGGCAAACAGAGTTAAACAGAGACAAATAGTATTACACAGAGTTAGAAAGAGGCACACAGTGTTACATTGAGTCAAACAGAAGCAATCAGATTTAACCAGAGGTAAACAGAGTTGAATATAGGCAAACTCAGTTCAACAGAGGCAAACACAGTTAAACAGAGGCAACGAGAGTTAAGCAGAGGCAAACAGAGGCAATCACAGTTAAACAGATTTAAACAGAGGCAAACAGAGTGAAACAGAGGCAAACAGAGGCAAACAGAGTTAAACAGAGGCAAACAGAGTTAAACAGAGTTAAACAGAGGCAAACAGAGTTAAACAGATTGAAACTGAGGCAAACACAGTTAAACAGAGGCAAACAGAGTGAAACAGAGGCAAACAGAGGCAAACAGAGTTAAACAGAGGCAAACAGAATTAAACAGAATTAAACAGAGGCAAACAGATTTTAACAGATGCAAACAGAGTTTAACAGAGGCAAACAGAGGTTAACAGAGGCAATCAGAGTTAATCAGAGGCAAACAGAGGCAAGCAGAAGCAAACAGAGTTAAGAAGAGGCAAACAGAGTTAAACAGAGTTAAACAGAGGGACAGAGAGGCAAGCAGTGTTAAACAGAGTTAAACAGAGGCAAACAGAGTTAAACAGAGGCAAACAGAGGCAAGCAGATGCAAACAGACGCAAACAGACTGAAACAGAGGCAAACAGAGTTAAAAAGAGTAAAACAGATGTAAACACAGTTAAACAGAGGCAAGCAGAGTGAAAGAGAGTTAAACAGAGGCAGACATTGGCAAACAGAGTTAAACAGAGTTAATCAGAGTTAAACAGAGGCAAACACAGTTAAACAGAGGCAAACAGAATTACGCAGATTTAAACAGAGCCAAACAGAGGCAAACAAAGTTAAACAGATTTAAACAGAGGCAAACAGAGTTTAACAGAGGCAAACAGACTTAAACAGAGCAAACAGAGTTAAACAGAGTTAAACAGAGACAAAGAGAGGCAAAAAGAGTGAAGCAGAGGCAAACAGAGTTAAACAGAGGCAAACAGAGTTCAACGGCGGCAAACAGAGATAAACAGAGTTAAACAGAGGCAACAAGAGGCAAACAGAGTTAAACAGAGTCAAACAGAGTTAAACAGAGCCAAACAGAGGAACACAGAGTTAAACAGAGGAACACAGAGTTAAACAGAGGCAAAAAGTTTTAAACAGAGTTATACAGAGGCAAACAGAGTTAAGCAGAGGCAAACAGAGTTAAACAGAGCCAAACAGAGGAACACAGAGTTAAACAGAGGCAAACAGACTTAAACAGAAGCAAACAGACTTAAACAGAGGCAAACAGAGTTAAATTGAGGAAAACAGAGGCAAACAACGTTAAACAGAGGCAAACAGAGTTAAACAGAGGCAAACAGAGTTAAACAGATGCAAACACAGTTAAACAGAGGCAAACAGAGTGAAAGAGAGTTAAACAGAGGCAGACAGAGGCAAACACAGGCAAACAGATGTTACAAAGAGTTAAACAGAGGCAAACACACTTAAACAGAGGCAAACAGAGTTAAACAGACTTAAGCAGTGCCAAACAGAGGGAAACAGAGTTAAAGCGAGTGAAACAGAGGCAAACAGAGTTAATCAGAGGCAAACAGAGGCAAACAGAGTTAAACAGAGACAAATAGTATTACACAGAGTTAGAAAGAGGCACACAGTGTTACATTGAGTCAAACAGAAGCAATCAGATTTAACCAGAGGTAAACAGAGTTGAATATAGGCAAACTCAGTTCAACAGAGGCAAACACAGTTAAACAGAGGCAACGAGAGTTAAGCAGAGGCAAACAGAGGCAATCACAATTAAACAGATTTAAACAGAGGCAAACAGAGTGAAACAGAGGCAAACAGATTCAAACAGAGTCAAACAGAGTTAAAAAAAAAGTTCAACAGAGGCAAAAAGTTTAACAGAGGCAAACAGAGTTACACAGAGTTAAACAGAGGCAAACAGCGTTAAACAGAGGCAAACCGAGTTAAACTGAATTAAACAGAGGCAAACAGAGGTAAACAGAGTTAAACAGAGGCAAACAGAATTAAACAGAGTTAAATAGAGGCAAACAGAGTTTAACAGAGGCAAACAGAGTTTAACAGAGGCAAAGAATTGAACAGAGGCAATCAGAGTTAATCAGAGGCAAACAGAGGCAAGCAGAAGCAAACAGAGTTAAGAAGAGGCAAACAGAGTTAAACAGAGTTAAACAGAGGTACAGAGAGGCAGACAGGGTTAAATAGAGTCAAACAGAGGCAAACAGAGGCAAAAAGAGTAAAACTGAGGCAAACAGAGTTAAACAGAGGCAAACAGATTTAAACAGAGGCAAACAGAGGCAGGCAGATGCAAACAGACGCAAACAGACTGAAACAGAGGCAAACAGAGTTAAAAAGAGTAAAACAGATGCAAACACAGTTAAACAGAGGCAAGCAGAGTGAAAGAGAGTTAAACAGAGGCAGACATTGGCAAACAGAGTTAAACAGATTTAATCAGATTTAAACAGAGGCAAACACTGTTAAACAGAGGCAAACAGAGTTTAACAGAGTCAAACAGAGGCAAACACAGTTAAGCAGAGGCAAACAGAGTTTAACAGAGTTAAAAGGAGACAGAGAGAGGCAAACAGGGTAAAACAGAGGCAAACAGAGTTAAACAGAGGCAAACAGAGGCAAACAGAAACAGAGGCAAACAGAGTTTAACAGAGGCAAAAAGAGTTAAACAGAGTTAAACAAAGGCAAAAAGAGTTAAACAGAGTTAAACAGAGGCAAACAGAGTTAAACAGCGTTAAACAGAGGCAAAGAGAGGCAAACAGAGTTAAACAGAGGCAGACAGTGTTAGACAATGGCAAAGATTTAAACAGAGGCAAACAGAGTTAAACAGATTTAAACAGAGGCAAACAGAGTTTAACAGAGGCAAACAGACATAAACAGAGCCAAACAGAGGCAAACAGAATTATGCAGATTTAACCAGAGGCAAACAGAGTTAAACAGCGTTAAACAGAGGCAAAGAGAGGCAAACAGAGTTAAACAGAGGCAGACAGTGTTAGACAATGGCAAAGATTTAAACAGAGGCAAACAGAGTTAAACAGATTTAAACAGAGGCAAACAGAGTTTAACAGAGGCAAACAGACATAAACAGAGCCAAACAGAGGCAAACAGAATTACGCAGATTTAACCAGAGGCAAACAGAGTTAAACAGATTTAAACAGAGGCAAACAGAGTTTAACAGAGGCAAACAGACTTAAACAGAGGCAAACAGAGTTAAATTGAGGAAAACAGAGGCAAACAAAGTGAAACAGAGGCAAACAGAATTAAACAGAGGCAAACAGAGTTAAACAGATTTAAACAGAGGCAAACAGAGTTTAACAGAGGCAAACAGACTTAAACAGAGGCAAACAGAGTTCAATTGAGCAAAACAGAGGCAAACAGAGTTAAACTGATTGAAACTGAGTCAGACAGAGTTAAACAGAGGCAAAAGGTTTTAAACAGAGGCAAACTGAATTAAACAGAGTGAAACAGAGCCAAACAGAGGCAAACAGAGTTAAACAGAGATAAACAGAGTTAACCAGATGCAAACACAGTTAAACAGAGGCAAACAGAGTTAAACAGAGGCAAACAGAGTTAAACAGAGGCAAACAGAGTTAAACAGAGTTAAGCAGTGCCAAACAGAGGCAAACAGAGTTAAAGCGAGTGAAACAGAGGCAAACAGAGTTAATCAGAGGCAAACAGAGGCAAACAGAGTTAAACAGAGACAAATAGTATTACACAGAGTTAGAAAGACGCACACAGTGTTACAAACAGAAGCAATCAGATTTAACCAGAGGTAAACAGAGTTGAATATAGGCAAACTCAGTTCAACAGAGGCAAACACAGTTAAACAGAGGCAACGAGAGTTAAGCAGAGGCAAACAGAGGCAATCACAATTAAACAGATTTAAACAGAGGCAAACAGAGTGAAACAGAGGCAAACAGAGGCAAACAGAGTTAAACAGAGGCAAACAGAGTTAAACAGAGTTAAACAGAGGCAAACAGAGTTAAACAGATTGAAACTGAGGCAAACACAGTTAAACAGAGGCAAACAGAGTGAAACAGAGGCAAACAGAGGTAAACAGAGTTAAACAGAGGCAAACAGAATTAAACAGAATTAAACAGAGGCACACAGAGTTTAACAGATGCAAACAGAGTTTAACAGAGGCAAACAGAGTTTAACAGAGGCAATCAGAGTTAATCAGAGGCAAACAGAGGCAAGCAGAAGCAAACAGAGTTAAGAAGAGGCAAACAGAGTTAAACAGAGTTAAACAGAGGTACAGAGAGGCAAACAGTGTTAAACAGAGTTAAACAGAGGCAAACAGAGTTAAACAGAGGCAAACAGAGGCAAGCAGATGCAAACAGACGCAAACAGACTGAAACAGAGGCAAACAGAGTTAAAAAGAGTAAAACAGATGTAAACACAGTTAAACAGAGGCAAGCAGAGTGAAAGAGAGTTAAACAGAGGCAGACATTGGCAAACAGAGTTAAACAGAGTTAATCAGAGTTAAACAGAGGCAAACACAGTTAAACAGAGGCAAACAGAATTACGCAGATTTAAACAGAGCCAAACAGAGGCAAACAAAGTTAAACAGATTTAAACAGAGGCAAACAGAGTTTAACAGAGGCAAACAGACTTAAACAGAGCAAACAGAGTTAAACAGAGTTAAACAGAGACAAAGAGAGGCAAAAAGAGTGAAGCAGAGGCAAACAGAGTTAAACAGAGGCAAACAGAGTTCAACGGCGGCAAACAGAGATAAACAGAGTTAAACAGAGGCAACAAGAGGCAAACAGAGTTAAACAGGGTCAAACAGAGTTAAACAGAGCCAAACAGAGGATCACAGAGTTAAACAGAGGAACACAGAGTTAAACAGAGGCAAAAAGTTTTAAACAGAGTTATACAGAGGCAAACAGAGTTAAGCAGAGGCAAACAGAGTTAAACAGAGCCAAACAGAGGAACACAGAGTTAAACAGAGGCAACAGACTTAAACAGAAGCAAACAGACTTAAACAGAGGCAAACAGAGTTAAATTGAGGAAAACAGAGGCAAACAAAGTTAAATTGAGGAAAACAGAGTTAAACAGAGGCAAACAGAGTTAAACAGAGTTAAACAGATGCAAACACAGTTAAACAGAGGCAAACAGAGTGAAAGAGAGTTAAACAGAGGCAGACAGAGGCAAACACAGGCAAACAGATGTTACAAAGAGTTAAACAGAGGCAAACACACTTAAACAGAGGCAAACCGAGTTAAACAGACTTAAGCAGTGCCAAACAGAGGCAAACAGAGTTAAAGCGAGTGAAACAGAGGCAAACAGAGTTAATCAGAGGCAAACAGAGGCAAACAGAGTTAAACAGAGACAAATAGTATTACACAGAGTTAGAAAGAGGCACACAGTGTTACATTGAGTCAAACAGAAGCAATCAGATTTAACCAGAGGTAAACAGAGTTGAATATAGGCAAACTCAGTTCAACAGAGGCAAACAGAGTTAAACAGAGGCAACGAGAGTTAAGCAGAGGCAAACAGAGGCAATCACAGTTAAACAGATTTAAACAAAGGCAAACAGAGTGAAACAGAGGCAAACAGAGGCAAACAGAGTTAAACAGAGGCAAACAGAGTTAAACAGAGTTAAACAGAGGCAAACAGAGTTAAACAGATTGAAACTGAGGCAAACACAGTTAAACAGAGGCAAACAGAGTGAAACAGAGGCAAACAGAGGTAAACAGAGTTAAACAGAGGCAAACAGAATTAAACAGAATTAAACAGAGGCAAACAGAGTTTAACAGATGCAAACAGAGTTTAACAGAGGCAAACAGAGTTTAACAGAGGCAATCAGAGTTAATCAGAGGCAAACAGAGGCAAGCAGAAGCAAACAGAGTTAAGAAGAGGCAAACAGAGTTAAACAGAGTTAAACAGAGGTACAGAGAGGCAAACAGTGTTAAACAGAGTTAAACAGAGGCAAACAGAGTTAAACAGAGGCAAACAGAGGCAAGCAGATGCAAACAGACGCAAACAGACTGAAACAGAGGCAAACAGAGTTAAAAAGAGTAAAACAGATGTAAACACAGTTAGACAGAGGCAAGCAGAGTGAAAGAGAGTTAAACAGAGGCAGACATTGGCAAACAGAGTTAAACAGAGTTAATCAGAGTTAAACAGAGGCAAACACAGTTAAACAGAGGCAAACAGAGTTTAACAGTCAAACAGAGGCAAACAGAATTACGCAGATTTAAACAGAGCCAAACAGAGACAAACAAAGTTAAACAGATTTAAACAGAGGCAAACAGAGTTTAACAGAGGCAAACAGACTTAAACAGAGGCAAACAGAGTTAAATTGAGGAAAACAGAGGCAAACAGAGTTAAACAGAGTTTAACAGAGTTAAACAGAGCAAACAGAGTTTAACAGAGTTAAACAGAGACAAAGAGAGGCAAAAAGAGTGAAGCAGAGGCAAACAGAGTTAAACAGAGGCAAACAGATTCAAACAGAGTCAAACAGAGTTAAAAAAAAAGTTCAACAGAGGCAAAAAGTTTAACAGAGGCAAACAGAGTTACACAGAGTTAAACAGAGGCAAACAGCGTTAAACAGAGGCAAACCGAGTTAAACTGAATTAAACAGAGGCAAACAGAGGTAAACAGAGTTAAACAGAGGCAAACAGAATTAAACAGAGTTAAACAGAGGCAAACAGAGTTTAACAGAGGCAAACAGAGTTTAACAGAGGCAAAGAATTGAACAGAGGCAATCAGAGTTAATCAGAGGCAAACAGAGGCAAGCAGAAGCAAACAGAGTTAAGAAGAGGCAAACACAGTTAAACAGAGGCAAACAGAGTGAAACAGAGGCAAACAGAGGTAAACAGAGTTAAACAGAGGCAAACAGAATTAAACAGAATTAAACAGAGGCAAACAGAGTTTAACAGATGCAAACAGAGTTTAACAGAGGCAAACAGAGTTTAACAGAGGCAATCAGAGTTAATCAGAGGCAAACAGAGGCAAGCAGAAGCAAACAGAGTTAAGAAGAGGCAAACAGAGTTAAACAGAGTTAAACAGAGGTACAGAGAGGCAAACAGTGTTAAACAGAGTTAAACAGAGGCAAACAGAGTTAAACAGAGGCAAACAGAGGCAAGCAGATGCAAACAGACACAAACAGACTGAAACAGAGGCAAACAGAGTTAAAAAGAGTAAAACAGATGTAAACACAGTTAAACAGAGGCAAGCAGAGTGAAAGAGAGTTAAACAGAGGCAGACATTGGCAAACAGAGTTAAACAGAGTTAATCAGAGTTAAACAGAGGCAAACACAGTTAAACAGAGGCAAACAGAATTACGCAGATTTAAACAGAGCCAAACAGAGGCAAACAAAGTTAAACAGATTTAAACAGAGGCAAACAGAGTTTAACAGAGGCAAACAGACTTAAACAGAGCAAACAGAGTTAAACAGAGTTAAACAGAGACAAAGAGAGGCAAAAAGAGTGAAGCAGAGGCAAACAGAGTTAAACAGAGGCAAACAGAGTTCAACGGCGGCAAACAGAGATAAACAGAGTTAAACAGAGGCAACAAGAGGCAAACAGAGTTAAACAGGGTCAAACAGAGTTAAACAGAGCCAAACAGAGGATCACAGAGTTAAACAGAGGAACACAGAGTTAAACAGAGGCAAAAAGTTTTAAACAGAGTTATACAGAGGCAAACAGAGTTAAGCAGAGGCAAACAGAGTTAAACAGAGCCAAACAGAGGAACACAGAGTTAAACAGAGGCAACAGACTTAAACAGAAGCAAACAGACTTAAACAGAGGCAAACAGAGTTAAATTGAGGAAAACAGAGGCAAACAAAGTTAAACAGAGGCAAGCAGAGTTAAACAGAGGCAAACAGAGTTAAACAGAGTTAAACAGATGCAAACACAGTTAAACAGAGGCAAACAGAGTGAAAGAGAGTTAAACAGAGGCAGACAGAGGCAAACACAGGCAAACAGATGTTACAAAGAGTTAAACAGAGGCAAACACACTTAAACAGAGGCAAACAGAGTTAAACAGACTTAAGCAGTGCCAAACAGAGGCAAACAGAGTTACAGCGAGTGAAACAGAGGCAAACAGAGTTAATCAGAGGCAAACAGAGGCAAACAGAGTTAAACAGAGACAAATAGTATTACACAGAGTTAGAAAGAGGCACACAGTGTTACATTGAGTCAAACAGAAGCAATCAGATTTAACCAGAGGTAAACAGAGTTGAATATAGGCAAACTCAGTTCAACAGAGGCAAACACAGTTAAACAGAGGCAACGAGAGTTAAGCAGAGGCAAACAGAGGCAATCACAGTTAAACAGATTTAAACAAAGGCAAACAGAGTGAAACAGAGGCAAACAGAGGCAAACAGAGTTAAACAGAGGCAAACAGAGTTAAACAGAGTTAAACAGAGGCAAACAGAGTTAAACAGATTGAAACTGAGGCAAACACAGTTAAACAGAGGCAAACAGAGTGAAACAGAGGCAAACAGAGGTAAACAGAGTTAAACAGAGGCAAACAGAATTAAACAGAATTAAACAGAGGCAAACAGAGTTTAACAGATGCAAACAGAGTTTAACAGAGGCAAACAGAGTTTAACAGAGGCAATCAGAGTTAATCAGAGGCAAACAGAGGCAAGCAGAAGCAAACAGAGTTAAGAAGAGGCAAACAGAGTTAAACAGAGTTAAACAGAGGTACAGAGAGGCAAACAGTGTTAAACAGAGTTAAACAGAGGCAAACAGAGTTAAACAGAGGCAAACAGAGGCAAGCAGATGCAAACAGACGCAAACAGACTGAAACAGAGGCAAACAGAGTTAAAAAGAGTAAAACAGATGTAAACACAGTTAAACAGAGGCAAGCAGAGTGAAAGAGAGTTAAACAGAGGCAGACATTGGCAAACAGAGTTAAACAGAGTTAATCAGAGTTAAACAGAGGCAAACAAAGTTAAACAGAGGCAAACAGAGTTAAACAGAGGCAAACAGAGTTAAACAGAGTTAAACAGATGCAAACAGATTTAAACAGAGGCAAACAGAGTGAAAGAGAGTTAAACAGAGGCAGACAGAGGCAAACACAGGCAAACAGATGTTACAAAGAGTTAAACAGAGGCAAACACACTTAAACAGAGGCAAACAGAGTTAAACAGACTTAAGCAGTGCCAAACAGAGGCAAACAGAGTTAAAGCGAGTGAAACAGAGGCAAACAGAGTTAATCAGAGGCAAACAGAGGCAAACAGAGTTAAACAGAGACAAATAGTATTACACAGAGTTAGAAAGAGGCACACAGTGTTACATTAGGTCAAACAGAAGCAATCAGATTTAACCAGAGGTAAACAGAGTTGAATATAGGCAAACTCAGTTCAACAGAGGCAAACAGAGTTAAACAGAGGCAACGAGAGTTAAGCAGAGGCAAACAGAGGCAATCACAGTTAAACAGATTTAAACAAAGGCAAACAGAGTGAAAGAGGCAAACAGAGACAAACAGAGTTAAACAGAGGCAAACAGAGTTAAACAGAGTTAAACAGAGGCAAACAGAGTTTAACAGAGGCAAACAGACTTAAACAGAGGCAAACAGAGTTAAATTGAGGAAAACAGAGGCAAACAGAGTTAAACAGAGTTTAACAGAGTTAAACAGAGCAAACAGAGTTTAACAGAGTTAAACAGAGACAAAGAGAGGCAAAAAGAGTGAAGCAGAGGCAAACAGAGTTAAACAGAGGCAAACAGATTCAAACAGAGTCAAACAGAGTTAAAAAAAAAGTTCAACAGAGGCAAAAAGTTTAACAGAGGCAAACAGAGTTACACAGAGTTAAACAGAGGCAAACAGCGTTAAACAGAGGCAAACCGAGTTAAACTGAATTAAACAGAGGCAAACAGAGGTAAACAGAGTTAAACAGAGGCAAACAGAATTAAACAGAGTTAAACAGAGGCAAACAGAGTTTAACAGAGGCAAACAGAGTTTAACAGAGGCAAAGAATTGAACAGAGGCAATCAGAGTTAATCAGAGGCAAACAGAGGCAAGCAGAAGCAAACAGAGTTAAGAAGAGGCAAACACAGTTAAACAGAGGCAAACAGAGTGAAACAGAGGCAAACAGAGGTAAACAGAGTTAAACAGAGGCAAACAGAATTAAACAGAATTAAACAGAGGCAAACAGAGTTTAACAGATGCAAACAGAGTTTAACAGAGGCAAACAGAGTTTAACAGAGGCAATCAGAGTTAATCAGAGGCAAACAGAGGCAAGCAGAAGCAAACAGAGTTAAGAAGAGGCAAACAGAGTTAAACAGAGTTAAACAGAGGTACAGAGAGGCAAACAGTGTTAAACAGAGTTAAACAGAGGCAAACAGAGTTAAACAGAGGCAAACAGAGGCAAGCAGATGCAAACAGACACAAACAGACTGAAACAGAGGCAAACAGAGTTAAAAAGAGTAAAACAGATGTAAACACAGTTAAACAGAGGCAAGCAGAGTGAAAGAGAGTTAAACAGAGGCAGACATTGGCAAACAGAGTTAAACAGAGTTAATCAGAGTTAAACAGAGGCAAACACAGTTAAACAGAGGCAAACAGAATTACGCAGATTTAAACAGAGCCAAACAGAGGCAAACAAAGTTAAACAGATTTAAACAGAGGCAAACAGAGTTTAACAGAGGCAAACAGACTTAAACAGAGCAAACAGAGTTAAACAGAGTTAAACAGAGACAAAGAGAGGCAAAAAGAGTGAAGCAGAGGCAAACAGAGTTAAACAGAGGCAAACAGAGTTCAACGGCGGCAAACAGAGATAAACAGAGTTAAACAGAGGCAACAAGAGGCAAACAGAGTTAAACAGGGTCAAACAGAGTTAAACAGAGCCAAACAGAGGATCACAGAGTTAAACAGAGGAACACAGAGTTAAACAGAGGCAAAAAGTTTTAAACAGAGTTATACAGAGGCAAACAGAGTTAAGCAGAGGCAAACAGAGTTAAACAGAGCCAAACAGAGGAACACAGAGTTAAACAGAGGCAACAGACTTAAACAGAAGCAAACAGACTTAAACAGAGGCAAACAGAGTTAAATTGAGGAAAACAGAGGCAAACAAAGTTAAACAGAGGCAAGCAGAGTTAAACAGAGGCAAACAGAGTTAAACAGAGTTAAACAGATGCAAACACAGTTAAACAGAGGCAAACAGAGTGAAAGAGAGTTAAACAGAGGCAGACAGAGGCAAACACAGGCAAACAGATGTTACAAAGAGTTAAACAGAGGCAAACACACTTAAACAGAGGCAAACAGAGTTAAACAGACTTAAGCAGTGCCAAACAGAGGCAAACAGAGTTACAGCGAGTGAAACAGAGGCAAACAGAGTTAATCAGAGGCAAACAGAGGCAAACAGAGTTAAACAGAGACAAATAGTATTACACAGAGTTAGAAAGAGGCACACAGTGTTACATTGAGTCAAACAGAAGCAATCAGATTTAACCAGAGGTAAACAGAGTTGAATATAGGCAAACTCAGTTCAACAGAGGCAAACACAGTTAAACAGAGGCAACGAGAGTTAAGCAGAGGCAAACAGAGGCAATCACAGTTAAACAGATTTAAACAAAGGCAAACAGAGTGAAACAGAGGCAAACAGAGGCAAACAGAGTTAAACAGAGGCAAACAGAGTTAAACAGAGTTAAACAGAGGCAAACAGAGTTAAACAGATTGAAACTGAGGCAAACACAGTTAAACAGAGGCAAACAGAGTGAAACAGAGGCAAACAGAGGTAAACAGAGTTAAACAGAGGCAAACAGAATTAAACAGAATTAAACAGAGGCAAACAGAGTTTAACAGATGCAAACAGAGTTTAACAGAGGCAAACAGAGTTTAACAGAGGCAATCAGAGTTAATCAGAGGCAAACAGAGGCAAGCAGAAGCAAACAGAGTTAAGAAGAGGCAAACAGAGTTAAACAGAGTTAAACAGAGGTACAGAGAGGCAAACAGTGTTAAACAGAGTTAAACAGAGGCAAACAGAGTTAAACAGAGGCAAACAGAGGCAAGCAGATGCAAACAGACGCAAACAGACTGAAACAGAGGCAAACAGAGTTAAAAAGAGTAAAACAGATGTAAACACAGTTAAACAGAGGCAAGCAGAGTGAAAGAGAGTTAAACAGAGGCAGACATTGGCAAACAGAGTTAAACAGAGTTAATCAGAGTTAAACAGAGGCAAACAAAGTTAAACAGAGGCAAACAGAGTTAAACAGAGGCAAACAGAGTTAAACAGAGTTAAACAGATGCAAACAGATTTAAACAGAGGCAAACAGAGTGAAAGAGAGTTAAACAGAGGCAGACAGAGGCAAACACAGGCAAACAGATGTTACAAAGAGTTAAACAGAGGCAAACACACTTAAACAGAGGCAAACAGAGTTAAACAGACTTAAGCAGTGCCAAACAGAGGCAAACAGAGTTAAAGCGAGTGAAACAGAGGCAAACAGAGTTAATCAGAGGCAAACAGAGGCAAACAGAGTTAAACAGAGACAAATAGTATTACACAGAGTTAGAAAGAGGCACACAGTGTTACATTAGGTCAAACAGAAGCAATCAGATTTAACCAGAGGTAAACAGAGTTGAATATAGGCAAACTCAGTTCAACAGAGGCAAACAGAGTTAAACAGAGGCAACGAGAGTTAAGCAGAGGCAAACAGAGGCAATCACAGTTAAACAGATTTAAACAAAGGCAAACAGAGTGAAAGAGGCAAACAGAGACAAACAGAGTTAAACAGAGGCAAACAGAGTTAAACAGAGTTAAACAGAGGCAAACAGAGTTTAACAGAGGCAAACAGACTTAAACAGAGGCAAACAGAGTTAAATTGAGGAAAACAGAGGCAAACAGAGTTAAACAGAGTTTAACAGAGTTAAACAGAGCAAACAGAGTTTAACAGAGTTAAACAGAGACAAAGAGAGGCAAAAAGAGTGAAGCAGAGGCAAACAGAGTTAAACAGAGGCAAACAGATTCAAACAGAGTCAAACAGAGTTAAAAAAAAAGTTCAACAGAGGCAAAAAGTTTAACAGAGGCAAACAGAGTTACACAGAGTTAAACAGAGGCAAACAGCGTTAAACAGAGGCAAACCGAGTTAAACTGAATTAAACAGAGGCAAACAGAGGTAAACAGAGTTAAACAGAGGCAGACAGAATTAAACAGAGTTAAACAGAGGCAAACAGAGTTTAACAGAGGCAAACAGAGTTTAACAGAGGCAAAGAATTGAACAGAGGCAATCAGAGTTAATCAGAGGCAAACAGAGGCAAGCAGAAGCAAACAGAGTTAAGAAGAGGCAAACACAGTTAAACAGAGGCAAACAGAGTGAAACAGAGGCAAACAGAGGTAAACAGAGTTAAACAGAGGCAAACAGAATTAAACAGAGTTAAACAGAGGCAAACAGAGTTTAACAGAGGCAAACAGAGTTTAACAGAGGCAAAGAATTGAACAGAGGCAATCAGAGTTAATCAGAGGCAAACAGAGGCAAGCAGAAGCAAACAGAGTTAAGAAGAGGCAAACACAGTTAAACAGAGGCAAACAGAGTGAAACAGAGGCAAACAGAGGTAAACAGAGTTAAACAGAGGCAAACAGAATTAAACAGAATTAAACAGAGGCAAACAGAGTTTAACAGATGCAAACAGAGTTTAACAGAGGCAAACAGAGTTAAACAGAGGTACAGAGAGGCAAACAGTGTTAAACAGAGTTAAACAGAGGCAAACAGAGTTAAACAGAGGCAAACAGAGGCAAGCAGATGCAAACAGACGCAAACAGACTGAAACAGAGGCAAACAGAGTTAAAAAGAGTAAAACAGATGTAAACACAGTTAAACAGAGGCAAGCAGAGTGAAAGAGAGTTAAACAGAGGCAGACATTGGCAAACAGAGTTAAACAGAGTTAATCAGAGTTAAACAGAGGCAAACACAGTTAAACAGAGGCAAACAGAATTACGCAGATTTAAACAGAGCCAAACAGAGGCAAACAAAGTTAAACAGATTTAAACAGAGGCAAACAGAGTTTAACAGAGGCAAACAGACTTAAACAGAGCAAACAGAGTTAAACAGAGTTAAACAGAGACAAAGAGAGGCAAAAAGAGTGAAGCAGAGGCAAACAGAGTTAAACAGAGGCAAACAGAGTTCAACGGCGGCAAACAGAGATAAACAGAGTTAAACAGAGGCAACAAGAGGCAAACAGAGTTAAACAGGGTCAAACAGAGTTAAACAGAGCCAAACAGAGGATCACAGAGTTAAACAGAGGAACACAGAGTTAAACAGAGGCAAAAAGTTTTAAACAGAGTTATACAGAGGCAAACAGAGTTAAGCAGAGGCAAACAGAGTTAAACAGAGCCAAACAGAGGAACACAGAGTTAAACAGAGGCAACAGACTTAAACAGAAGCAAACAGACTTAAACAGAGGCAAACAGAGTTAAATTGAGGAAAACAGAGGCAAACAAAGTTAAACAGAGGCAAACAGAGTTAAACAGAGGCAAACAGAGTTAAACAGAGTTAAACAGATGCAAACACAGTTAAACAGAGGCAAACAGAGTGAAAGAGAGTTAAACAGAGGCAGACGGAGGCAAACACAGGCAAACAGATGTTACAAAGAGTTAAACAGAGGCAAACACACTTAAACAGAGGCAAACAGAGTTAAACAGACTTAAGCAGTGCCAAACAGAGGCAAACAGAGTTAAAGCGAGTGAAACAGAGGCAAACAGAGTTAATCAGAGGCAAACAGAGGCAAACAGAGTTAAACAGAGACAAATAGTATTACACAGAGTTAGAAAGAGGCACACAGTGTTACATTGAGTCAAACAGAAGCAATCAGATTTAACCAGAGGTAAACAGAGTTGAATATAGGCAAACTCAGTTCAACAGAGGCAAACAGAGTTAAACAGAGGCAACGAGAGTTAAGCAGAGGCAAACAGAGGCAATCACAGTTAAACAGATTTAAACAAAGGCAAACAGAGTGAAACAGAGGCAAACAGAGGCAAACAGAGTTAAACAGAGGCAAACAGAGTTAAACAGAGTTAAACAGAGGCAAACAGAGTTAAACAGATTGAAACTGAGGCAAACACAGTTAAACAGAGGCAAACAGAGTGAAACAGAGGCAAACAGAGGTAAACAGAGTTAAACAGAGGCAAACAGAATTAAACAGAATTAAACAGAGGCAAACAGAGTTTAACAGATGCAAACAGAGTTTAACAGAGGCAAACAGAGTTTAACAGAGGCAATCAGAGTTAATCAGAGGCAAACAGAGGCAAGCAGAAGCAAACAGAGTTAAGAAGAGGCAAACAGAGTTAAACAGAGTTAAACAGAGGTACAGAGAGGCAAACAGTGTTAAACAGAGTTAAACAGAGGCAAACAGAGTTAAACAGAGGCAAACAGAGGCAAGCAGATGCAAACAGACGCAAACAGACTGAAACAGAGGCAAACAGAGTTAAAAAGAGTAAAACAGATGTAAACACAGATAGACAGAGGCAAGCAGAGTGAAAGAGAGTTAAACAGAGGCAGACATTGGCAAACAGAGTTAAACAGAGTTAATCAGAGTTAAACAGAGGCAAACACAGTTAAACAGAGGCAAACAGAGTTTAACAGTCAAACAGAGGCAAACAGAATTACGCAGATTTAAACAGAGCCAAACAGAGGCAAACAAAGTTAAACAGATTTAAACAGAGGCAAACAGAGTTTAACAGAGGCAAACAGACTTAAACAGAGGCAAACAGAGTTAAATTGAGGAAAACAGAGGCAAACAGAGTTAAACAGAGTTTAACAGAGTTAAACAGAGCAAACAGAGTTTAACAGAGTTAAACAGAGACAAAGAGAGGCAAAAAGAGTGAAGCAGAGGCAAACAGAGTTAAACAGAGGCAAACAGATTCAAACAGAGTCAAACAGAGTTAAAAAAAAAGTTCAACAGAGGCAAAAAGTTTAACAGAGGCAAACAGAGTTACACAGAGTTAAACAGAGGCAAACAGCGTTAAACAGAGGCAAACCGAGTTAAACTGAATTAAACAGAGGCAAACAGAGGTAAACAGAGTTAAACAGAGGCAAACAGAATTAAACAGAGTTAAACAGAGGCAAACAGAGTTTAACAGAGGCAAACAGAGTTTAACAGAGGCAAAGAATTGAACAGAGGCAATCAGAGTTAATCAGAGGCAAACAGAGGCAAGCAGAAGCAAACAGAGTTAAGAAGAGGCAAACAGAGTTAAACAGAGTTAAACAGAGGTACAGAGAGGCAAACAGGGTTAAATAGAGTCAAACAGAGGCAAACAGAGGCAAAAAGAGTAAAACTGAGGCAAACAGAGTTAAACAGAGGCAAACAGATTTAAACAGAGGCAAACAGAGGCAGGCAGATGCAAACAGACGCAAACAGACTGAAACAGAGGCAAACAGAGTTAAAAAGAGTAAAACAGATGCAAACACAGTTAAACAGAGGCAAGCAGAGTGAAAGAGAGTTAAACAGAGGCAGACATTGGCAAACAGAGTTAAACAGATTTAATCAGATTTAAACAGAGGCAAACACTGTTAAACAGAGGCAAACAGAGTTTAACAGAGTCAAACAGAGGCAAACACAGTTAAGCAGAGGCAAACAGAGTTTAACAGAGTTAAAAGGAGACAGAGAGAGGCAAACAGGGTAAAACAGAGGCAAACAGAGTTAAACAGAGGCAAACAGAGGCAAACAGAAACAGAGGCAAACAGAGTTAAACAGAGGCAAAAAGAGTTAAACAGAGTTAAACAAAGGCAAAAAGAGTTAAACAGAGTTAAACAGAGGCAAACAGAGTTAAACAGCGTTAAACAGAGGCAAAGAGAGGCAAACAGAGTTAAACAGAGGCAGACAGTGTTAGACAATGGCAAAGATTTAAACAGAGGCAAACAGAGTTAAACAGATTTAAACAGAGGCAAACAGACTTTAACAGAGGCAAACAGACATAAACAGAGCCAAACAGAGGCAAACAGAATTACGCAGATTTCACCAGAGGCAAACAGAGTTAAACAGCGTTAAACAGAGGCAAAGAGAGGCAAACAGAGTTAAACAGAGGCAGACAGTGTTAGACAATGGCAAAGATTTAAACAGAGGCAAACAGAGTTAAACAGATTTAAACAGAGGCAAACAGAGTTTAACAGAGGCAAACAGACATAAACAGAGCCAAACAGAGGCAAACAGAATTACGCAGATTTAAACAGAGGCAAACAGAGTTAAACAGATTTAAACAGAGGCAAAAAGAGTTTAACAGAGGCAAACAGACTTAAACAGAGGAAAACAGAGTTAAATTGAGGAAAACAGAGGCAAACAAAGTTAAACAGAGGCAAACAGAGTTAAACAGAGTTAAACAGATGCAAACACAGTTAAACAGAGGCAAACAGAGTGAAAGAGAGTTAAACAGAGGCAGACAGAGGCAAACACAGGCAAACAGATGTTACAAAGAGATAAACAGAGGCAAACACACATAAACAGAGGCAAACAGAGTTAAACAGAGTTAAGCAGTGCCAAACAGAGGCAAACAGAGATAAACAGAGTTAAACAGATGCAAACACTGTTAAACAGAGGCAAACAGATTTAGACAGATTTAAACAGAGACAAACAGAGGCAAACAGAATTACGCAGAGTTAAACAGAGCTGAACAGAGGCAAACAGTGTTAAACAGATTTAAACAGAGGCAAACAGAGTTTAACAGAGGCAAACAGACTTAAACAGAGGCAAACAGAGTTAAATTGAGGAAAACAGAGGCAAACAAAGTGAAACAGAGGCAAACAGAGTTAAACAGAGGCAAACAGAGTTAAACAGATTTAAACAGAGGCAAAAGGAGTTTAACAGAGGCAAACAGACTTAAACAGAGGCAAACAGAGTTCAATTGAGCGAAACAGAGGCAAACAGAGTTAAACTGATTGAAACTGAGTCAGACAGAGTTAAACAGAGGCAAAAGGTTTTAAACAGAGGCAATTTGAATTAAACAGAGTGAAACAGAGCCAAACAGAGGCAAACAGAGTTATACAGAGGTAAACAGAGTTAACGAGTTGCAAACACAGTTAAACAGAGGCAAACAGAGTGAAACAGAGCCAAACAGAGGCAAACAGATTTAAACAGAGGCAAACAGAGGCAAGCACATGCAAACAGACGCAAACAGACTGAAACAGAGGCAAACAGAGTTAAAAAGAGTAAAACAGATGTAAACACAGTTAAACAGAGGCAAGCAGAGTGAAAGAGAGTTAAACAGAGGCAGACATTGGCAAACAGAGTTAAACAGAGTTAATCAGAGTTAAACAGAGGCAAACACAGTTAAACAGAGGCAAACAGAGTTTAACAGTCAAACAGAGGCAAACAGAATTACGCAGATTTAAACAGAGCCAAACAGAGGCAAACAAACTTAAACAGATTTAAACAGAGGCAAACAGAGTTTAACAGAGGCAAACAGACTTAAACAGAGGCAAACAGAGTTAAATTGAGGAAAACTGAGGCAAACAGAGTTAAACAGAGTTTAACAGAGTTAAACAGAGCAAACAGAGTTTAACAGAGTTAAACAGAGACAAAGAGAGTTTAACAGAGGCAAACAGACTTAAACAGAGGCAAACAGAGTTCAATTGAGCAAAACAGAGGCAAACAGAGTTAAACTGATTTAAACTGAGTCAGACAGAGTTAAACAGAGGCAAAAGGTTTTAAACAGAGGCAAACTGAATTAAACAGAGTGAAACAGAGCCAAACAGAGGCAAACAGAGTTAAACAGATTTAAACAGAGGCAAACAGAGTTTAAAAGAGGCAAACAGACTTAAACAGAGGCAAACAGAGTTAAATTGAGGAAAACAGAGGCAAACAGACTTAAACAGAGGCAAACAGAGTTAAATTGAGGAAAACAGAGGCAAACAGATTTAAACAGAGGCAAACAGAGTTAAACAGAGGCAAACAGAGGCATACAGAGGCAAAGAGAGTTCAACAGAGGCAAACAGAGTTAAGCAGAGGGAAACAGAGGCAAACAGATTGAAACAGAGGCAAACAGAGGCAAACAAAGTTAAAAAGAGTTAAACAGAGGTAAACAGAGCAAACAGAGTTTAACAGAGTTAAAGAGAGACAAAGACAGGCAAACAGAGTTAAGCAGAGGCAAACAGAGTTAAACATAGGCAAACAGAGGCGAACAGAGTTAAAAAGATTTACACTGAGGCAAACACAGTAAAACAGAGGCAAACACAGTTAAACAGAGGCAAACAGAGTTAAACAGAGGCAAACAGAGATAAACGGAGGCAAACCGAGTTAAACTGAATTAAACAGAGGCAAACAGAGGCAAACAGAGTTAAAAAGAGGCAAACAGAGTTAAACAGAGTTAAACAGAGTCAAGCAGAGTTTAACAGATGTAAACAGCGTTGAACAGAGGCAATCAGAGTTAATCAGAGGCAAACAGAGGCAAGCAGAAGCAAACACAGTTAAGAAGAGGCAAACAGAGTTAAACAGAGTTAAACAGAGGTACAGAGAGGCAAACGGTGTTAAATAGAGTCAAACAGAGGCAAACAGAGGCAAAAAGAGTAAAACTGAGGCAAACAGAGTTAAACAGAGGCAAACAGAGTTAAACAGAGGCAAACAGAGGCAAGCAGATGCAAACAGACGCAAACAGACTGAAACAGAGGCAAACAGAGTTAAAAAGAGTAAAACAGATGCAAACACAGTTAAACAGAGGCAAGCAGAGTGAAAGAGAGTTAAACAGAGGCAGACATTGGCAAACAGAGTTAAACAGATTTAATCAGATTTAAACAGAGGCAAACACAGTTAGACAGAGGCAAACAGAGTTTAACAGAGTCAAACAGAGGCAAACACAGTTAAGCAGAGGCAAACAGAGTTTAACAGAGTTGAAAAGAGACAGAGAGAGGCAAACAGGGTAAAATAGAGGCAAACAGAGTTAAACAGAGGTAAACAAAGGCAAACAGAGGCAAAGAGAAACAAACAGAGGCAAACAGAGTTAAACAGAGGTAAAAAGAGTTAAACAGAGTTAAACATAGGCAAACAGAGGCAAACAGAGTTAAACTGATTTAAACTGAGTCAGACAGAGTTAGACAGAGGCAAATAGTTTTAAACAGAGGCAAACTGAATTGAACAGAGTGTAACAGAGCCAAACAGAGGCAAACAGAGATAAACAGAGTTAACCAGATGCAAACACAGTTAAACAGAGGCAAACAGAGTTAAACAGAGCCAAACAGAGGCAAACAGAATTATGCAGATTTAAACAGAGGCAAACAGAGTTAAACAGATTTAAACAGAGGCAAACAGAGTTTAACAGAGGCAAACAGACATAAACAGAGCCAAACAGAGAAAAACAGAATTACGCAGATTTAAACAGAGGCAAACAGAGTTAAACAGATTTAAACAGAGGCAAACAGAGTTTAACAGAGGCAAACAGACATAAACAGAGGCAAACAGAGTTAAACAGATTTAAACAGAGGCAAACAAAGTTAAACAGAGGCAAACAGAGTTAAACAGAGGCAAACAGAGCTAAACAGAGCCAAACAGAGGCAAACAGAATTACACAGAGTTTAGCATTGCCAAACAGTGGCAAACAGAGTAAATGCGAGTTAAACAGAGGCAAACAGAGTTAAACAGAGGCAAACACAGTTAAACAGAGGCAAACAGAGGCATACAGAGGCAAAGAGAGTTCATCAGAGGCAAACAGAGTTAAACAGAGGCAAACAGAGTTTAAAAGAGGCAAACAGACTTAAACAGAGGCAAACAGAGTTAAATTGAGGAAAACAGAGGCAAACAGACTTAAACAGAGGCAAACAGAGTTAAATTGAGGAAAACAGAGGCAAACAGATTTAAACAGAGACAAACAGAGTTAAACAGAGGCAAACAGAGGCATACAGAGGCAAAGAGAGTTCAACAGAGGCAAACAGAGTTAAGCAGAGGGAAACAGAGGCAAACAGATTGAAACAGAGGCAAACAGAGGCAAACAAAGTTAAAAAGAGTTAAACAGAGGTAAACAGAGCAAACAGAGTTTAACAGAGTTAAAGAGAGACAAAGACAGGCAAACAGAGTTAAGCAGAGACAAACAGAGTTAAACATAGGCAAACAGAGGCGAACAGAGTTAAAAAGATTTACACTGAGGCAAACACAGTAAAACAGAGGCAAACACAGTTAAACAGAGGCAAACAGAGTTAAACAGAGGCAAACAGAGATAAACGGAGGCAAACCGAGTTAAACTGAATTAAACAGAGGCAAACAGAGGCAAACAGAGTTAAAAAGAGGCAAACAGAGTTAAACAGAGTCAAACAGAGTCAAGCAGAGTTTAACAGATGTAAACAGCGTTGAACAGAGGCAATCAGAGTTAATCAGAGGCAAACAGAGGCAAGCAGAAGCAAACACAGTTAAGAAGAGGCAAACAGAGTTAAACAGAGTTAAACAGAGGTACAGAGAGGCAAACGGTGTTAAATAGAGTCAAACAGAGGCAAACAGAGGCAAAAAGAGTAAAACTGAGGCAAACAGAGTTAAACAGAGGCAAACAGAGTTAAACAGAGGCAAACAGAGGCAAGCAGATGCAAACAGACGCAAACAGACTGAAACAGAGGCAAACAGAGTTAAAAAGAGTAAAACAGATGCAAACACAGTTAAACAGAGGCAAGCAGAGTGAAAGAGAGTTAAACAGAGGCAGACATTGGCAAACAGAGTTAAACAGATTTAATCAGATTTAAACAGAGGCAAACACAGTTAGACAGAGGCAAACAGAGTTTAACAGAGTCAAACAGAGGCAAACACAGTTAAGCAGAGGCAAACAGAGTTTAACAGAGTTGAAAAGAGACAGAGAGAGGCAAACAGGGTAAAATAGAGGCAAACAGAGTTAAACAGAGGTAAACAAAGGCAAACAGAGGCAAAGAGAAACAAACAGAGGCAAACAGAGTTAAACAGAGGTAAAAAGAGTTAAACAGAGTTAAACATAGGCAAACAGAGGCAAACAGAGTTAAACTGATTTAAACTGAGTCAGACAGAGTTAGACAGAGGCAAATAGTTTTAAACAGAGGCAAACTGAATTGAACAGAGTGTAACAGAGCCAAACAGAGGCAAACAGAGATAAACAGAGTTAACCAGATGCAAACACAGTTAAACAGAGGCAAACAGAGTTAAACAGAGCCAAACAGAGGCAAACAGAATTATGCAGATTTAAACAGAGGCAAACAGAGTTAAACAGATTTAAACAGAGGCAAACAGAGTTTAACAGAGGCAAACAGACATAAACAGAGGCAAACAGAGTTAAACAGATTTAAACAGAGGCAAACAAAGTTAAACAGAGGCAAACAGAGTTAAACAGAGGCAAACAGAGCTAAACAGAGCCAAACAGAGGCAAACAGAATTACACAGAGTTTAGCATTGCCAAACAGTGGCAAACAGAGTAAATGCGAGTTAAACAGAGGCAAACAGAGTTAATCAGAGGCAAACACAGTTAAACAGAGGCAAACAGAGGCATACAGAGGCAAAGAGAGTTCATCAGAGGCAAACAGAGTTAAACAGAGGGAAACAGAGGCAAACAGATTGAAACAGAGGCAAACAGAGGCAAACAAAGTTAAAAAGAGTTAAACAGAGGTAAACAGAGCAAACAGAGTTTAACAGAGTTAAACAGAGACAAAGACAGGCAAACAGAGTTAAGCAGAGGCAATCAGAGTTAAACATAGGCGAATAGAGTTAAAAAGATTTAAACTGAGGCAAACACAGTAAAACAGAGGCAAACACAGTTAAACTAAGGCAAACAGAGTTAAACTGAGGCAAACAGAGATAAACAGAGTTAAACAGTGGCAAACAGAGGCAACCAGAGTTAAACAGAGGAAAACAGAGATAAGTGGAGACAAACAGAGTTAAAAAGAGTTAAACAGAGGCAAACAGAGTTAAACGGAGGCAAACAGAGGCAGACAGAGGCAAGCAGAGGCAAACAGATGCAAACAGAGTTAAAGAGAGTTAATCAGAGGCAAACAGAGGCAAACAGAGTTAAACAGTGACAAATAGTATTACACAGAGTTAAAAAGAGGCACACAGTGTTACATTGAGTCAAACAGAAGCAATCAGAGTTAACCAGAGGTAAACAGAGTTGAATATAGGCAAACGCAGTTCAACAGAGGCAAACACAGTTAAACAGAGGCAACCAGAGTTAACCAGAGGCAAACAGAGGCAATCACAGTTAAACAGATTTAAACAGAGGCAGACAGAGTGAAACAGAGGCAAACAGAGGCAAACAGAGTTAAACAGAGGCAAACAGAGTTAAACAGAGTTAAACAGAGGCAGAAACAGTTAAAAAGAGTTAAACAGAGGCAAACAGAGTTAAACAGAGGCAAACAGCGTTAAACAGAGGCAAACCGAGTTAAACTGAATTAAACAGAGGCAAACAGAGGTAAACAGAGTTAAACAGAGGCAAACAGAATTAAACAGAGTTAAACAGAGGCAAACAGAGTTTAACAGAGGCAAACAGAGTTTAACAGAGGCAAAGAATTGAACAGAGGCAATCAGAGTTAATCAGAGGCAAACAGAGGCAAGCAGAAGCAAACAGAGTTAAGAAGAGGCAAACAGAGTTAAACAGAGTTAAACAGAGGTACAGAGAGGCAAACAGGGTTAAATAGAGTCATACAGAGGCAAACAGAGGCAAAAAGAGTAAAACTGAGGCAAACAGAGTTAAACAGAGGCAAACAGAGTTAAACAGAGGCAAACAGAGGCAGGCAGATGCAAACAGACGCATACAGACTGAAACAGAGGCAAACAGAGTTAAAAAGAGTAAAACAGATGCAAACACAGTTAAACAGAGGCAAGCAGAGTGAAAGAGAGTTAAACAAAGGCAGACATTGGCAAACAGAGTTGAACAGATTTAATCAGATTTAAACAGAGGCAAACACTGTTAAACAGAGGCAAACAGAGTTTAACAGAGTTAAACAGAGGCAAACACAGTTAAGCAGAGGCAAACAGAGTTTAACAGAGTTAAAAAGAGACAGAGAGAGGCAAACAGGGTAAAACAGAGGCAAACAGAGTTAAACAGAGGCAAACAGAGTTTAACAGAGGCAAACAGAGTTTAACAGAGGCAAAGAATTGAACAGAGGCAATCAGAGTTAATCAGAGGCAAACAGAGGCAAGCAGAAGCAAACAGAGTTAAGAAGAGGCAAACAGAGTTAAACAGAGTTAAACAGAGGTACAGAGAGGCAAACAGGGTTAAATAGAGTCAAACAGATGCAAACAGAGGCAAAAAGAGTAAAACTGAGGCAAACAGAGTTAAACAGAGGCAAACAGATTTAAACAGAGGCAAACAGAGGCAGGCAGATGCAAACAGAGTTTAACAGAGTCAAACAGAGGCAAACACAGTTAAGCAGAGGCAAACAGAGTTTAACAGAGTTGAAAAGAGACAGAGAGAGGCAAACAGGGTAAAATAGAGGCAAACAGAGTTAAACAGAGGTAAACAAAGGCAAACAGAGGCAAAGAGAAACAAACAGAGGCAAACAGAGTTAAACAGAGGTAAAAAGAGTTAAACAGAGTTAAACATAGGCAAACAGAGGCAAACAGAGTTAAACTGATTTAAACTGAGTCAGACAGAGTTAGACAGAGGCAAATAGTTTTAAACAGAGGCAAACTGAATTGAACAGAGTGTAACAGAGCCAAACAGAGGCAAACAGAGATAAACAGAGTTAACCAGATGCAAACACAGTTAAACAGAGGCAAACAGAGTTAAACAGAGCCAAACAGAGGCAAACAGAATTATGCAGATTTAAACAGAGGCAAACAGAGTTAAACAGATTTAAACAGAGGCAAACAGAGTTTAACAGAGGCAAACAGACATAAACAGAGGCAAACAGAGTTAAACAGATTTAAACAGAGGCAAACAAAGTTAAACAGAGGCAAACAGAGTTAAACAGAGG
>JANJGN010003280.1:0-7500 GCA_026770705.1 Isurus oxyrinchus
CCACTGTGCCCATCAAACACTCCCAGGACAGGTACAGCACGGGGTTAGATACAGAGTAAAGCTCCCTCTACACTGTCCCCATCAACACTCCCAGGACAGGTACAGCACGGGGTTAGATACAGAGTAAATCTCCCTCTCACTGTCCCCATCAAACACTCCCAGGACACGTACAGCACGGGGTTAGATACAGAGTAAATCTCCCTCTACACTGTCCCCATCAAACACACCCAGGACAGGTACAGCACGGGGTTAGATACAGAGTAAATCTCCTCTACACTGTCCCCATCAAACACTCCCAGGACAGGTACAGCACGGGGTTAGATACAGAGTAAATCTTCCTCTACACTGTCCCCATCAAACACACCCAGGACAGGTACAGCACGGGGTTAGATACAGAGTAAATCTCCCTCTACACTGTCCCCATCAAACACTCCCAGGACAGGTACAGCACGGGGTTAGATACAGAGTAAATCTCCCTCTACACTGTCCCCATCAAACACTCCAGGACAGGTACAGCACGGGGTTAGTTGCAGATAATGGGGGTGAGAAAGGTATTTGAAAAGCAGGATGAGATTGTATGGTTTGGAGGAGGTTACAGAGAAAGCGAGGGGGTGAGGGAGGGATTTGAACAAGAGGATGAGAATTGTAGGGGCTGAAGAGGTTACAGAGATAGGGAGGGGAGCGGGTGAGGGAGGGATTTGAACAGGTGGATGAGAATTGTAGGGGCTGGAGGAGGTTACAGAGATAGGGAGGGAGGGGGTGAGGGAGGGATTTGAACAGGAGGATGAGAATTGTAGGGGCTGGAGGAGGTTACAGAGATAGGGAGGGAGGGGGTGAGGGAGGGATTTTGAACAGGAGGATGAGAATTGTAGGGGCTGGAGGAGGTTACAGAGATAGGGAGGGAAGAGGTGAGGGAGGGATTTGAACAGGAGGATGAGAATTGTCAGGGCTGGAGGAGGTTACAGAGATAGGGAGGGAGGGGGTGAGGGAGGGATTTGAACAGGAGGATGAGAATTGTAGGGCTGGAGGAGGTTACAGAGATAGGGAGGGAGGGGGTGAGGGAGGGATTTGAACAGGAGGATGAGAATTGTAGGGGCTGGAGGAGGTTACAGAGATAGGGAGGGATGGGGTGAGGAGGGATTTGAACAGGAGGATGAGAATTGTAGGGGCTGGAGTAGGTTACAGAGATGGAGGGAGGAGGTGAGGGAGTGATTTGAACAGGAGGATGAGAATTGTAGGGGCTGGAGGAGGTTACAGAGATAGGGAGGGAGGAGGTGAGGGAGTGATTTGAACAGGAGGATGAGAATTGTAGGGGCTGGAGGAGGTTACAGAGATAGGGAGGGAGGGGGTGAGGGAGGGATTTGAACAGGAGGGTGAGAATTGTAGGGTCTGGAGGAGGTTACAGAGATAGGGAGGGAGGGGGTGAGGGAGGGATTTGAACAGGAGGATGAGAATTGTAGGGGCTGGAGGAGGTTACAGAGATAGGGAGGGAGGGAGGGAGGGAGGGATTTGAACAGGAGGATGAGAATTGTAGGGGCTGGAGGAGGTTACAGAGATAGGGAGGGAGGGGGTGAGGGAGGGATTTGAACAGGAGGATGAGAATTGTGGGGGTTGGGGACGTTACAGAGATGGGAAGGGAGGGGGTGAGGGAGGGATTTGAACAGGAGGATGAGAATTGTAGGGGCTGGAGGAGGTTACAGAGATAGGGAGGGAGGGGGAGGTCGGTGACAATGATTTGGAAATGGGGATATGGGAAGTGGTCCCAGTTGATGTGCCTCCTCCCTGACGGGGCCAATGCTGCTGATCCCCTCCCCGCTCTCCCTGTCCCTATTGGACATCCTGATTTGGGGAGGGGTGAGACACAAAGAATCTTAATCACAGCCCCTCTCACACCCGATCCACGCATTCACAACACCAGTGAGCTGGATGATGCTGGTCACAAAAGACAGGTCAATATATTCCCCCCAGTGCCAGTGCTGAGGGAGTGCTGCACTGTCAGAGGGTCAGTACTGAGGGAGTGCTGCACTGTCAGAGGGTCAGTACTGAGGGAGTGCTGCACTGTCAGAGGGTCAGTACTGAGGGAGTGCTGTACTGTCAGAGGGTCAGTACTGAGGGAGTGCTGCACTGTCAGAGGGTCAGTACTGAGGGAGTGCTGCACTGTCGGAGGGTCAGTACTGAGGGAGTGCTGCACTGTCGGAGGGTCAGTACTGAGGGAGTGCTGCACTGTCAGAGGGTCAGTACTGAGGAGTGCTGCACTGTCAGAGGGTCAGTACTGAGGGAGTGCTGCACTGTCAGAGGGTCAGTACTGAGGGAGTGCTGCACTGTCAGAGGGTCAGTACTGAGGGAGTGCTGCACTGTCAGAGGGTCAGTACTGAGGGAGTGCTGCACTGTCAGAGGGTCAGTACTGAGGGGTGCTGCACTGTCAGAGGGTCAGTGCTGAGGGAGTGCTGCACTGTCAGAGGGTCAGTGCTGAGGGAGTGCTGCACTGTCAGAGGGTCAGTGCTGAGGGAGTGCTGCACTGTCAGAGGGTCAGTGCTGAGGGAGTGCTGCACTGTCAGAGGGTCAGTACTGAGGGAGTGCTGCACTGTCAGAGGGTCAGTGCTGAGGGAGTGCCGCACTGTCAGAGGGTCAGTGCTGAGGGAGTGCCGCACTGTCAGAGGGTCAGTGCTGAGGGAGTGCTGCACTGTCAGAGGGTCAGTACTGAGGGAGTGCCGCACTGTCAGAGGGTCAGTACTGAGGGAGTGCTGCACTGTCGGAGGGTCAGTACTGAGGGAGTGCTGCACTGTCAGAGGGTCAGTGCTGAGGGAGTGCTGCACTGTCAGAGGGTCAGTACTGAGGAGTGCTGCACTGTCGGAGGGTCAGTACTGAGGGAGTGCTGCACTGTCGGAGGGTCAGTACTGAGGGAGTGCTGCACTGTCAGAGGGTCAGTACTGGGGGAGAGCCGCACTGTCGGACGGTCAGTACTGAGGGAGAGCCGCACTGTCAGAGGGTCAGTACTGAGGGAGAGCTGCACTGTCAGAGGGTCAGTACTGAGGGCGTGCTGCACTGTCAGAGGGTCAGTACTGAGGGAGAGCCCGCACTGTCGGAGGGTCAGTACTGAGGGAGAGCTGCACTGTCAGATTGTCAGTACTGAGGGAGAGCTGCACTGTCAGAGGGTCAGTACCTGAGGGAGTGCTGCACTGTCAGAGGGTCAGTACTGAGGGAGTGCTGCACTGTCGGAGGGTCAGTACTGAGGGAGTGCTGCACTGTCAGAGGGGTCAGTACTGAGGGAGTGCTGCACTGTCAGAGGGTCAGTACTGAGGGAATGCTGCACTGTCAGAGGGTCAGTACTGAGGGGGTGCCGCACTGTCGGAGGGTCAGTACTGAGGGAGTGCCGCACTGTCAGAGGGTCAGTGCTGAGGGTGTGCCGCACTGTCAGAGGGTCAGTACTGAGGGAGTGCTGCACTGTCAGAGGGTCAGGACTGAGGGAGTGCTGCACTGTCAGAGGGTCAGTAGTGAGGGAGTGCTGCAGTGTCAGAGGGTCAGTACTGAGGGAGTGCTGCACTGTCAGAGGGTCAGTATTGAGGGAGTGCCGCACTGTCGGAGGGAGATGTATATACTCTCGATTTGAAATCCATAATCCAGGCCGACACTGCCCCCGGTGCCAGTACTGAGGGAGTGCCGCACTGTCGGAGGGAGATGTATATACTCTCGGATTTAAGATCCATAATCCAGGCCGACACTCCCCCCGGTGCCTGTACTGAGGGAGTGCTGCACTGTCAGAGGGTCAGTAATGAGGGAGTGCTGCACTGTCGGAGGGTGAGTACTGAGGGAGTGCTGCACTGTCAGAGGGTCAGTACTGAGGGGAGTGCTGCACTGTCGGAGGGAGATGTATCTGCTCTAGGTTTAATCTCCATAATCCAGGCCGACACTGCCCCGGTGCCAGTATGTGAAGAAGGGGTGTCTCGAGTATGGTGTGACCCCTGGAACGCGCGGCCCCTGGTTCAGTGAGAATGATCGTACCCTGTAAGATGTCCATCTCTACCACCTTGGAGCGTTCCAGCCGGTTCTGCATCTTGTGTTTGGTAAAATCTTCTGTCTGTGAAAGAGGGGTAAAGCAACATTTAATTCCCATTGTGGCCCCTCCCTCAGCCTCCAAACTGTGGGACTCCCTCCCTCCCTCCCTCAGCCTCCAAACTGTGGGACTCCCTCCCTCCCTCCCACAGTCTCCAAACTGTGGGACTCCCTCCCTCCCTCCCTCAGCCTCCAAACTGTGGGACTCCCTCCTCCCTCCCACAGTCTCCAAACTGTGGGACTCCCTCCCTCCCTCAGCCTCGAAACTGTGGGACTCCCTCCCTCCCTCAGCCTCCAAACTGTGGGATTCCCTCCCTCCCTCCCTCAGGCCTCCAAACTGTGAGACTCCCTCCCTCCCTCAGCCTCCAAACTGTGGGACTCCCTCCCTCCCACAGTCTCCAAACTGTGGGACTCCCTCCCCCCCTCAGTCTCCAAACTGTGGGACTCCTCCCCCCCTCAGTCTCCAAAATGTGGGACTCCTCCCTCCCTCAGCCTCCAAACTGTGGACTCCCTCCCTCCCTCAGCCTCCAAACTGTGGGACTCCCTCCCCCCCTCAGTCTCCAAACTGTGGACTCCCTCCCCCCCTCAGTCTCCAAAATGTGGGACTCCTCCTCCCTCAGCCTCCAAACTGTGGGACTCCCTCCCTCCCTCCCACAGTCTCCAACTGTGGGACTCCCTCCCCCCTCAGTCTCCAAACTGTGGGACTCCCTCCCCCCTCAGTCTCCAAAATGTGGGACTCCCTCCCTCCCTCAGCCTCCAAACTGTGGGACTCCCTCCTCCCTCCCTCAGCCTCCAAACTGTGGACTCTCTCCCTCCCTCAGCCTCCAAACTGTGGGACTCCCTCCCTCCCTCAGCCTCCAAACTGTGGGACTCCCTCCCTCCCTCAGCCTCCAAACTGTGGGACTCCTCCCTCCCTCCCTCAGCCTCCAAACTGTGGGACTCCCTCCCTCAGCCTCCAAACTGTGGGACTCCCTCCCTCCCCAGCCTCCAAACTGTGGGACTCCCTCCCTCCCTCAGCCTCCAAACTGTGGGACTCCCTCCCTCCCCTCAGTCTCCAAACTGTGGGACTCCCTCCCTCCCTCAGCCTCCAAACTGTGGGACTCCCTCCCTCCTCAGCCTCCAAACTGTGGGACTCCCTCCCTCCCTCCCTCAGCCTCCAAACTGTGGGACTCCCTCCCTCAGCCTCCAAACTGTGGGACTCCCTCCCTCCCCCAGCCTCCAAACTGTGGGACTCCCTCCCTCCCTCAGCCTCCAAACTGTGGGACTCCCTCCCTCCCTCAGTCTCCAAACTGTGGGACTCCCTCCCTCCCTCCCTCAGCCTCCAAACTGTGGGACTCCCTCCCTCAGCCTCCAAACTGTGGGACTCCCTCCCTCAGCCTCCAAACTGTGGACTCCCTCCCTCCCTCAGCCTCCAATCTGTGGGACTCCCTCCCTCAGCCTCCAATCTGTGGGACTCCCTCCCTCAGCCTCCAAACTGTGGGACTCGCTCCCTCTCCCTCCCTACCTCCCTCAGCCTCCAAACTGTGGGACTTCCCTCCTCCCTCAGCTACAAACTGTGGGACCCCCTCCCTCAGCCTCCTAACTGTGGGAACCCCTCCCTCCCTCAGGCCTCCAAACTGTGCGACTCCCTCCTCCCTCCCTCAGCCTCCAATCTGTGGACTCCCTCCCTCCCTCCCTCAGCCTCCAAACGGTGGGACTCCCTCCCTCCCTCAGCCTCCATACTGTGGGATTCCCTCCCTCCCTCAGCCTCCAAAACTGTGGGACTCCCTCCCTCCCTCAGTCTCCAAACTGTGGGACTCTCTCCCTCCCTCCCTCAGCCTCCAAACTGTGGGACTCCCTCCCTCCCTCAGCCTCCAAACTGTGGGACTCCCTCCCCTCCCTCAGCCTCCAAACTGTGGGACTCCCTCCCTCAGCCTCCAAACTGTGGGAACTCCTCCCTCCCTCAAGCCTCCAAACTGTGGGACATCCCTCCCTCAGCCTCCAAACTGTGGGACTCCCTCCCTCCCTCAACCTCCAATCTGTGACACTCCCCCCCTCCCTCAGCCTCCAAACTGTGCGACTACCTCCCTCCCTCAGCCTCCAAACTGTGGGACTCCCTCCTTCCCTCAGCCTCCAAACTGTGGGACTCCCTCCTTCACTCAGCCTCCAAACTGTGGAATCACTCCCTCACTCAGCCTCCAAACTGTGGGACTCCCTCCCTCCTTCAGCCTCCAATCTGTGGGACTCCCTCTCCTTCCCTCAGTCTCGAAACTGTGGACTCCCTCCTCAGCCTCCAAACTGTGGGACTCCCTCCTTCCCTCAGCCTCCAAACTGTGGGACTCCCTCCCTCCTTCAGCCTCCAAACTGTGGGACTCCCTCCCTCACTCAGCCTCCAAACTGTGGGAATCACTCCCTCACTCAGCTCCAAACTGTGGGACTTCCCTCCCTCCTTCACCTCCAAACTGTGGGACTCCCCTCTCTCCCTCAGTCTCCAAACTGTGGGACTCCCATCCCTCAGCCTCCAAACTGTGGGACTCCCTCCTTCCCTCAGTCTCCAAACTGTGGGACTCCCTCCCTCAGCCTCCAAACTGTGGGACTCCCTCCCTCCCTCAGTCTCCAAACTGTGGGACCCCCTCCCTCCTTCAGCCTCCAAACTGTGGGACTCCCTCCCTCCCTCCCTCAGCCTCCAAACTGTGGGACTCCCTCCCTCCCTCCCTCAGTCTCCAAACTGTGGGACCCCTCCCTCCCTCAGCCTCCAACACTGTGGGACTCCCCTCCGTCCCTCAGTCTCCAAACTGTGGGACTCCCTCCCTCAGCCTCCAAACTGTGGGACTCCCTCCCTCCTTCAGCCTCCAAACTGTGGGACTCCCTCCCTCCCTCCCTCAGCCTCCAAACTGTGGGACTCCCTCCCTCCCTCAGTCTCCAAACTGTGGGACTCCCTCCCTCTCTCCTCAGCCTCCAAACTGTGGGCCTCCCTCCCTCCCTCCCTCAGTCTCCAAACTGTGGACCCCTCCCTCCCTCAGCCTCCAAACTGTGGACTCCCTCCCACCCTCCCTCAAGTCTCCAAACTGTGGACCCCCTCCTTCCCTCAGCCTCCAAACTGTGGGACTCCCTCCCTCCCTCAGCCTCCAAACTGTGGGACTCCCTCCCTCCCTCAGTCTCCAAACTGTGGGACTCCCTCCTCAGCCTCCAAACTGTGGGACTCCCTCCCTCCCTCAGCCTCCAAACTGTGGGAGTCCCTCCCTCCCTCAGCCTCCAAACTGTGGGACTCCCTCCTCCCTCAGCCTCCAAACTGTTCCCTCTGCCTCCTAACTGTGGGAGTCCCTCCCTCAGCCTCAAACTGTGGGACTCCCTCCCTCCCTCAGCCTCAAACTGTGGGACTCCCTCCCTCCCTCAGACCTCCAAACTGTGGGACTCCCTCCCTCTCTCCCTCTGCCTCCTAACTGTGGGAGTCCCTCCCTCCCTCAG
>JANJGN010003280.1:15000-47993 GCA_026770705.1 Isurus oxyrinchus
TGTGATTCATATATTCTGATTCAGATATTCTGATTCTGTGATCCTGTGATTCCGATTCTCTGATTCTGATTCTCTGATTCTGATTCTGTGATTCTGATTCTGTGATTTTGATCCTGTGATCCTGATTCTGTGATTCTGATTCTGAGATTCTGATTCTGTGATTTTGATCCCGTGATCCTGATTCTGTGATTGTGATTCTGTGATTCTGTGATTCTAGTCTGTGATTTTACTCTATGATTCTGATTCTGTGATTCTGATCCTGTGATCCTGATTCTGTGATCCTGATTCTGTGATCCTGATTCTGTGATTCAGATATTCTGATTCAGATATTCTGATTCAGATATTCTGATTCTGTGATTCTGTGATTCTGATCCTGTGATTCTGATCCTGTGATTCTGTGATTCTGACTCTGCGGTTCTGATTTGATGATTTTGATTCTGTGATTCTGATTCTGTATTTCTGTGATTCTGTTCCTGTGATTCTGTGATCCTGATTCTGTGATTCTGATTCTGTGATTCTGATTCTGTGATTCTGATCCTGTGATTCTGATTCTGTGGTTCCGATTCTGTGATTCCGATTCTGTGATTCCGATTCTGTGATTCCGATTCTGTGATCCTGATCCTGTGATCCTGATCCTGTGATCCTGATCCTGTGATCCTGATCCTGTGATCATGATTCTGTGATCCTGATTGTGATTCAGATTCTGTGATCCTGTGCTTCTGATTCTGTGATCCTGTGATTCTGATCCTGTGATTCATTGATTATGATTCTGTGATTCAGTGATTTTGACTCTGTGATTCTGACTCTGTGGTTCTGATTCTATGATTTTGATTCTGTATTTCTGTGATTCTGTTCCTGTGATTCTGTGATCCTGTGATTCTGTGATTCTGATTCTGTGATTCTATGATTCTGATTCTGTGATTCTGATTCTGTGAATCTGTGATTCTGTGATTTTGATTCTGTGATACAAATTCTGTGATATTGATTCTGGGATTCTGACTCTGTGATTTTGATTGTGATTTTGATTTGGTGATTTTGATTTGGTGATTCTGATTCTGTGATTCTGATTCTGTATTCCTGTGATTATGATTCTGTGATTCAGTGATTCTGACTGTGATTCTGACTCTGTGGTTCTGATTCTATGATTTTGATTCTGTGATTCTAATTCTGTATTTCTGTGATTCTGTTCCTGTGATTCTATGATTCTGATTCTGTGATTCTATGATTCTGATTCTGTGATTCTGATTCTGTGAATCCATGAATCTGTGATTTTGATTCTGTGATACAAATTCTGTGAAATTAATTCTGGGATTCTGATTCTGTGATTCTGATTCTGTACTCCTGTGATTCTGTGATTCTGATTCTGTGATTTTGTTTCTGTGATTCTGTGATTCTGATTCTGTGATTCTGATTCTGTATTCCTGTGATCCTGTGATTCTGATTCTGTGATTTTGTTTCTGTGATTCTGTGATTCTGATTCTGTGATTCTGATTCTGTGATTCCGATCCTGTGATTCTGATTCTGTGATTCTGATTCTGTATTCCTGTGATTCTGTGATTATGATTCTGTGATTCTGATTCTGTGATTCTGTGATTCTATGATTCTGATTCTGTGATTCTGATTCTGTGAATCCATGAATCTGTGATTTTGATTCTGTGATACAAATTCTGTGATATTGATTCTGGGATTCTGGGATTCTGATTCTGTGATTCTGTGATTTTGATTCTGTGATTCTGCTTCTGTATTCCTGTGATTCTGTGATTCTGATTCTGTGATTCTGATCCTGTGATTCTCATTCTGTGATTCCATGATTCTGATTCTGTGATTCTGATTCTGTGATTCTGATTCTGTGATTCTGATTCCGTGATTCTGATTCTGTGATTCTGATCCTGTGATTGTGTTATCCTGTGATTCTGATTCTGTGATTCTGTGATTCTTATTCTGTGATCCTGTGAATCTGTGATTCTGATCCTGTGATTCTGATCCTGTGATTCTGATCCTGTGATCATGATGCCGTGATCCTGATGCCGTGATCCTGATGCCGTGATCCTGATGCCGTGATCCTGATGCCGTGATCCTGATGCCGTGATCCTGATGCCATGATTCTGATTCTGTGATTCTGAGTCTGTGATTCTGATTCTGTGATTCTGATTCTGTGATTCTGATTCTGTATTCCTGTGATCCTGTGATTCTGATTCTGTGATTTTGTTTCTGTGATTCTGATTCTGTGATTCTGATTCTGTGAATTTGTGATTCTGTGATTTTGATTCTGTGAAACAAATTCTGTGATATTGATTCTGGGATTCTGATCCTGTGATTTTGATTCTGTGATTTTGATTCTGTGATTCTGATTCTGTGATTCTGATCCTGTGATTCTGTTATCCTGTGATTTGTGATTCTGATCCTGTGATTCTGATCCTGTGATTCTGATCCTGTGATTCTGATTCTGTGATTCTGATTCTGAGATTCTGATTCTGTGATTCTATTCTGTCATTTTATTGTGATCCTGATTCTGTGATCCTGATTCTGTGATCTGATTCTGTGATCCTGATTGTGATTCTGATTCTGTGATCCTGTGATTCTGATTCTGTGATTCATTGATTTTGATTCTGTGATTCAGTGATTCTGACTCTGTGATTCTGACTTTGTGGTTCTGATTCAATGATTTTGATTCTGTGATCCTGGATTCTGTTATTCTGATTCTGTGATTCTATGATTCTGATTCTGATTCTGTGATTCTGATTCTGTGAATCTGTGATTCTGTGATTTTGATTTTGTGATGCAAGTTCTGTGATATTGATTCTGGGATTCTGGGATTCTGATTCTGTGATTTTGGTTCTGTGATTTTGATTCTGTGATTCTGATTCTGTGATTCTGATTCTGTAAATTTGTGATTCTGTGATTTTTAATCCGTGATACAAATTCTGTGATATTGATTCTGGGATTCTGGGATTTTTATTCTGTGATTCTGATTCCTTGATTCTGATTCTGTGATCCTGTGATTCTGATCCTGTGATTCTGATCCTGTGATTCTGATCCTGTGAATTTGTGATTCTGATTCTGTGATTTTGATTGTGGTTCTGATTCTGTGATTCTGATTCTGTGATTCTGATTCTGTGATTCTATTCTGTGATTTTATTGTGATTCTGATTGTGATCCTGATTTTGTGATCCTGATTCTGTGATCCTGATTCTGTGATCCTGTGATTCTGATCCTGTGATTCATTGATTCTGATTCTGTGATTCAGTGATTCTGACTCTGTGATTCTGACTTTGTGGTTCTGATTCAATGATTTTGATTCTGTGATTCTGATTCTGTATTTCTGTGATTCTGTTCTGTGATTCTGTGATCCTGGATTCTGTTATTCTGATTCTGTGATTCTATGATTCTGATTCTGATTCTGTGATTCTGTGAATCTGTGATTCTGTGATTTTGATTTTGTGATGCAAATTCTGTGATATTGATTCTGGGATTCTGATTCTGTGATTTTGGTTCTGTGATTTTGATTGTGATTTTGATTCTGTGATTCTGATTCTGTATTTCTGTGATTCTGATTCTGTGATTTTGTTTCTGTGATTCTATGATTCTGGTTCTGTGATTCTGATTCTGATTCTGTAAATTTGTGATTTTTAATCTGTGATATTGATTCTGGGATTCTGGGATTCTGATTCTGTGATTCTGACTCTGTGATTCTGACTTTGTCGTTCTGATTCAATGATTTTGATTCTGTGATTCTGATTTTGTGATGCAAATTTTGTGATATTGATTCTGTGATTCTGATTCTGTGATTTTGATTCTGTGATTCTGATTCTGTATTCCTGTGATTCTGTGATTCTGTGATTCTGATTCTGTGATTTTGTTTGTGATTCTATGATTCTGATTCTGTGATTCTGATTCTGTAAATTTGTGATTGTGATTTTTAATCTGTGATATTGATTCTGGGATTCTGGGATTTTTATTCTGTGATTCTGACTCTGTGATTCTGACTTTGTGGTTCTGATTCAATGATTTTGATTCTGTGATTCTGATTTTGTGATGCAAATTCTGTGATATTGATTCTGGGATTCTGATTCTGTGATTCTGGTTCTGTGATTTTGATTCTGTGATTCTGATTCTGTATTCCTGTGATTCTGTGATTCTGATTCTGTGATTTTTAATCTGTGATATTGATTCTGGGATTCTGGGATTTTTATTCTGTGATCCTGTGATGCTCATCCTGTGGTGCTGATCCTGTGGTGCTCATCCTGTGGTGCTGATCCTGTGATTGTGATCCTGTGATTCTATTATCCTGTGATTTTGATTCTGTGATTCTAATTCTGGGATATGATTCTGTTTCTGACTCTGTGGTTCTGATTCTGTGGTTCTGATTTTGTGATTTTGTTTCTGTGATCCCGTGCTTCTGATCCCGTGCTTCTGATCCCGTGCTTCTGATCCCGTGCTTCTGATCCCGTGCTTCTGATCCCGTGATTCTGATTTTGTGATCCTGATTCTGTGATACTGATTCTGTGATTATGTGTTTCTGATTTTGTGATTCTGTGATTTGGATTCTGTGGTTTTGATTCTGTGTTTCTTATTCTGTGCTTCTGGTTCCGTGATTCTGTGATTTTGATTCTGATTCTGCGATTTTGATCTGGTAATCCTGATTCTGTGATTCTGATTCTGTGATTCTATTCAGTGATTTTATTCTGTGATTCTGATTCTGATCCTGTGATTCTGTGATTCAGTGATCCTGTTTCCGTCATTCTGACTCTGTGATTCTGACTCTATGGTTCTGATTCTATGATTTTGATTCTATGATTCTGATTCTGTGATTCTGATCCTGTGACTCTGATTCTGTATTTTTGGGATTCTGTGACCCTATGAATCTGATTCTGTGAATCTGTGATTCTGATTCTGTGAATCTGTGATTTTGTGATTTTGATTGTGATACAAATTCGGTGATATTGATTCTGGGATCCTGAGATTCTGGGATCCTGAGATTCTGGGATCCTGAGATTCTGGGATCCTGAGATTCTGGGATCCTGAGATTCTGTGATTCTGAATCTGTGATTCTGATTCTGTGAATCTGTGATTCTGATTGAGATTTTGATTCTGTGCTTCTGATTCTGTGATTTTGATTCTGTGAGGTATTATTCCATGTCTCTCCCGTTCTTTCGGGTGGGTTTTAGGGACCCCACGGCTGTGGTTGGAAGAGGGTGTGGGAAGTGGGGAGGGGGAGGGTGGAGTGCAGTGGTGAATCTGGCCAGTGCAGTGGGAGCACTGCTATTAATCCCTCCACCGGCCTCTCCAAGACGGACAGGTGACACGGGTCATGGCTGCTCTTGGGATCCTGCTGTGCGCCAATGGTCTGCCATGTTTCCGGCTTCACAACAGTGAAGAAGCTTCACAAAAATTCCCGTGCTGGCGCCACAGGGCGTCTTACAGGGCAGGATTCTACTGGGGGAGGTGGGGGTGGGGGGTGAGAGGCGCTAGAGAAAGCCCAGTGCTTCGATGGAGGGGACAGTAGAAAGGGGAGGTGGAGAAAGGGCAGGGGATCCCCAATTCTGCTCAACTCCGCATGGTACAAGCTTTCCCATCACACCCACCCGGTCCCTCCCTCCGCCAGGAAACACAACGACTCACCTTCACTTCATCCAGTCCACGCGACTGACCGAAGAAATGTGAGGGGCTCTTCAGAGCTGCCAGGAGGCAAAAGCACAGAGATTAAATGGGCATCGAACACGTCCCGGCAGCGTAGTGAGGGAGAAATACTCTATATGTAACCCCATGCTGTATCTGTCCTGGGAGTGTTTGATGGGGACAGTGTAGAGGGAGATTTACTCTGTATATAACCCCGTGCTGTACCTGTCCTGGGAGTGTATGATGGAGACAGTGTAGAGGGAGCTTTACTCTGTATCTAACCCCGTGCTGTACCTGTCCTGGGAGTGTTTGATGGGGACAGTGTAGAGGGAGATTTACTCTGTATCTAACCCCGTGCTGTACCTGTCCTGGGACTGTTTGATGGGGACAGTGCAGAGGGAGCTTTACTCTGTATCTAACCCCGTGCTGTACCTGTCCTGGGAGTGTTTGATGGGGACAGTGTAGAGGGAGATTTACTCTGTATCTAACCCCATGCTGTACCTGTCCTGGGAGTGTTTGATGGGGACAGTGTAGAGGGAGATTTACTCTGTATCTAACCCCGTGCTGTACCTGTCCTGGGAGTGTTTGATGGGGACAGTGTAGAGGGAGATTTACTCTGTATCTAACCCATGCTGTACTTGTCCTGGGAGTGTTTGATGGGGACAGTGTAGAGGAAGATTTACTCTGTATCTAACCCCGTGCTGTACCTGTCCTGGGAATGTTTGAGGGGGACAGTGTAGAGGGAGTTTTACTCTGTATCTAACCCGGTGCAGTACCTGTCCTGGGAATGTTTGAGGGGGACAGTGTAGAGGGAGTTTTACTCTGTATCTAACCCCGTGCTGTACCTGTCCTGGGAGTGTTTGATGGGGACGGTGTAGAGGGAGATTTACTCTGTATCTAACCCCGTGCTGTACCTGTCCTGGGAGTGTTTGATGGGGACGGTGTAGAGGGAGATTTACTCTGTATCTAACCCCGTGCTGTACCTGTCCTGGGACTGTTTGATGGGGACAGTGCAGAGGGAGCTTTACTCTGTATCTAACCCCGTGCTGTACCTGTCCTGGGAGTGTTTGATGGGGACAGTGTAGAGGGAGATTTACTCTGTATCTAACCCCATGCTGTACCTGTCCTGGGAGTGTTTGATGGGGACAGTGTAGAGGGAGATTTACTCTGTATCTAACCCCGTGCTGTACCTGTCCTGGGAGTGTTTGATGGGGACAGTGTAGAGGGAGATTTACTCTGTATCTAACCCATGCTGTACTTGTCCTGGGAGTGTTTGATGGGGACAGTGTAGAGGAAGATTTACTCTGTATCTAACCCCGTGCTGTACCTGTCCTGGGAATGTTTGAGGGGGACAGTGTAGAGGGAGTTTTACTCTGTATCTAACCCGGTGCAGTACCTGTCCTGGGAATGTTTGAGGGGGACAGTGTAGAGGGAGTTTTACTCTGTATCTAACCCCGTGCTGTACCTGTCCTGGGAGTGTTTGATGGGGACGGTGTAGAGGGAGATTTACTCTGTATCTAACCCCGTGCTGTACCTGTCCTGGGAGTGTTTGATGGGGACAGTGTAGAGGGAGCTTTACTCTGTATCTAACCCCGTGCTGTACCTGTCCTGGGAGTGTTTGATGGGGACGGTGTAGAGGGAGATTTACTCTGTATCTAACCCCGTGCTGTACATGTCCTGGGAGTGTGTGATGGGGACAGTGTAGAGGGAGCTTTACTCTGTATCTAACCCCGTGCTGTACCTGTCCTGGGAGTGTTTGATGGGGATGGTGTAGAGGGAGATTTACTCTGTATCTAACCCCGTGCTGTACATATCCTGGGAGTGTTTGATGGGGACGGTGTAGAGGAAGATTTACTCTGTATCTAACCCCGTGCTTTGCCTGTCCTGGGAGTGTTCGATGGGGACAGTGTAGAGGGAGCTTTAGTCTGTATCTAACCCTGTGCTGCACCTGTCCTGCGAGTGTTTGATGGGGACAGGGTAGAGGGAGATTTACTCTGTATCTAACCCCGTGCTGTACATGTCCTGGGAGTGTGTGATGGGGACAGTGTAAAGGGAGCTTTACTCTGTATCTAACCCCATGCTTTACCTGTCCTGGGAGTGTTTGATGGGGACAGTGTAGAGGGAGATTTACTCTGTATCTAACCCCGTGCTGTACCTGTCCTGGGAGTGTTTGATGGGGACTGTGTAGAGGGAGATTTACTCTGTATCTAACCCCGTGCTGTACCTGTCCTGGGAGTGTTTGATGGGGACGGTGTAGAGGGAGATTTACTCTGTATCTAACCCCGTGCTGTACCTGTCCTGGGAGTGTTTGATGGGGACAGTGTAGAGGGAGATTTACTGTGTATCTAACCCTGTGCTGTACCTGTCCTGCGAGTGTTTGATGGGGACGGTGTAGAGGGAGATGTACTCTGTATCTAACCCCGTGCTGTACCTGTCCTGGGAGTGTTTGATGGGGACTGTGTAGAGGGAGATTTACTCTGTATCTAACCCCGTGCTGTACCTGTCCCGGGAGTGTTTGATGGGAACGGTGTAGAGGGAGCTTTACTCTGTATCTAACCCCGTGCTGTACCTGTCCCGGGAGTGTTTGATGGGGACAGTGTAGAGGGAGATTTACTCTGTATCTAACCCCGTGCTGTACCTGCGCTGGGAGTGTTTGATGGGGACAGTGTAGAGGGAGATTTACTCTGTATCTAACCCCGTGCTGTACCTGACCTGGGAGTGTTTGATGGGGACAGTGTAGAGGAGCTTTACTCTGTATCTAACCCCGTGCTGTACCTGACCTGGGAGTGTTTGATGGGGACAGTGTAGAGGAGCTTTACTCTGTATCTAACCCCGTGCTGTACCTGTCCTGGGAGTGTTTGATGGGGACAGTGTAGAGGAGCTTTACTCTGTATCTAACCCCGTGCTGTACCTGTCCTGGGAGTGTTTGATGGGGACAGTGTAGAGGGAGATTTACTCTGTATCTAACCCCATGCTGTACCTGTCCTGGGAGTGTTTGATGGGGACAGTGTAGAGGGAGATTTACTCTGTATCTACCCCGTGCTGTACCTGTCCTGGGAGTGTTTGATGGGGACGGTGTTGAGGGAGATTTACTCTGTATCTAACCCCGTGCTGTACCTGTCCTGGGAGTGTTTGATGGGGACAGTGTAGAGGGAGCTTTACTCTGTATCTAACCCCGTGCTGTACCTGTCCTGGGAGTGTTTGATGGGGAGAATGTCTCCATGTGAATTTGCTGCCATTCAGTGTAGTGTATCCTTCCCCTCCCTATGTTAAACATGAATTCTCACGTGGCATGATGCCCTGTTCAGCGAGCTGTTCCCGAGTCCGGCGGTGTTGTAGTCTTAACTGGAGAACTGTAGAGAAAACAGAATAGACGGAACTCAAAATCGCTGGTGGAACTCCATGGAGCCCATAATCCAGGCCGACTCTCGCCCCGGTTACTTTACTGAGGGAGTGCTGCACTGTAGGAGGGAGATGTATATAGTCTCGGATTTGAGGTCCATAATCTAGGACGACACTCCCCCCGGTGCCACTACTGAGGGAGTGCTGCACTGTCAGAGGGAGATGTATATACTCTAGGATTTGAGTTCCATAATCCAGGCCGACACTCTCCCCGGTGCAAGTACTGAGGGAGTGCTGCACTGTCGGAGGGTCAGTACTGAGGGAGTGCCGCACTGTCAGAGGATAAGTACTGAGGGAGTGCTGCACTGTCGGAAGGTCAGTACTGAGGGAGTGCTGCACTGTCGGAGGTAGATCTATATACTCTAGGATTTGAGCTCCATAATCCAGGCCGACACTCCCCCCGGTGCCTGTGCTGAGGGAGTGCTTCACTGTCAGAGGGTCAGTACTGAGGGAGTGCTGCACTGTCAGAGGGTCAGTACTGAGGGAGTGCTGCACTGTCGGAAAGTCAGTACTGAGGGAGTGCAGCACTGTCAGAGGGTCAGTACTGAGGGAGTGCTGCACTGTCAGAGGATCAGTACTGAGGGAGTGCTGCACTGTCGGAGGGTCAGTACTGAGGGAGTGCTGCACTGTCGGAGGTAGATCTATATACTCTAGGATTTGGGCTCCATAATCCAGGCCGACACTCCCCCCGGTGCCAGTACTGAGGGAGTGCTGCACTGTCGGAGGTACATATCCATGCTCGAGGATACCACGCTCTATGTCGGATGGAAAATTTCTCACTGCCAATATATTGAATTTCATTTACGTGGATGTGGCTGGGCCTAGCATTTATTGCACATCCCTAATTGCCCCTTGAGAATGTGGGGGTGAGCTGCCTTCTTGAACCGCTGCAGTCCCGTGTGGTGTAGGTACACCCACGGTGCTGTTAGGGAGGGAGTTCCAGGATTTTGTCCGTGTGGTGTAGGTACAACCACGGCGCTGTTGGTGAGGGAGTTCCAGGATTTTGTCCGTGTGGTGTAGGTACACCCACGGCGCTGTTGGTGAGGGAGTTCCAGGATTTTGTCCGTGTGGTGCAGGTACATCCACGGTGCTGTTAGGGAGGGAGTTCCAGGATTTTGTCCGTGTGGCGTAGGTACACCCACGGTGCTGTTAGGGAGGGAGTTCCAGGATTTTGTCCGTGTGGTGTAGGTACACCCACGGTGCTGTTAGGGAGGGAGTTCCAGGATTTTGTCCGTGTGGTGTAGGTACACCCACGGTGCTGTTAGGGAGGGAGTTCCAGGATTTTGTCCGTGTGGTGTAGGTACACCCACGGCGCTGTTAGGGAGGGAGTTCCAGGATTTTGTCCGTGTGGTGTAGGTACACCCATGGTGCTGTTAGTGAGGGAGTTCCAGGATTTTGTCCGTGTGGTGTGGGTACACCCACAGTGCTGTTAAGGAGGGAGTACAAGGATTTGGTCCCATGTGGTGTAGGTACAACCACGGTGATGTTAGGGAGGGAGTTATGTAGTACTGGATATTACACACACTGAGGACTCTATTAAACTGGATATTACACACACTGAGGACTATATTAGACATGATATTACACACACAGAGGACTCTATTAGACTGGATATTACACACACTGAGGACTATTAGACTGGATATTACATACACTGAGGACTCTATTAGACTGGATATTACACACACTGAGGACTATTAGACTGGATATTACATACACTGAGGACTCTATTAGACTGGATATTACACACACTAAGCATTCTATTAGACTGGATGTTACACACACTGAGGACAATTAGACTGGATATTACACACATGAGCACTCTATTACTCTGGATATTACACTCACTGAGGATTCTATTAGACTGGATATTACACACACTGAGGACTCTATTGGACTGGATATCACACACACTGAGGACTCTATTAGACTGGATATTACACACACTGGGGACTCTATTAATCTGGATATTGCAGACACTGAGGACTCTTAGACTGGACATTACACAAACTGAGAACTCTATTAGACTGGATATTACACACACTGAGGACTCTATTAGACTGGATATTTCACACACTGAGGATTCTATTAGACTGGATATTACACACACTGAGGACTCTATTACTCTGGATATTACACACACTGAGGATTCTATTAGACTGGATATTGCACACACTGAGGACTCTATTACACTGGATATTACACACACTGAGGACTCTATCAGACTGGATATTACACACACTGAGGCGTCTATTAGACTGGATATTACACACACTGAGGACTATATTAGACTGGATATTACAAACACTGAGGACTCTATCAGACTGGATATTACACACACTGAGGACTCTATTACACTGGATATTACACACACTGAGGACTCTATTAGACTGGATATTATACACACTGAGGACACTATTAGACTGGATATTACACACACTGAGGACACTATTAGACTGGATATTTCAGACACTGAGGACTCTGTTTGACTGGATATTTCAGACACTGAGGACTCTATTAGACTGGATATTACACACACTGAGGAATCTATTAGACTGGATATTTCACACACTGAGCACTCTATTAGAGCGGATATTACACACACTGAGCACTCTGTTAGACTGGATATTTAACACACTGAGGTCTCTGTTTGACTGGATATTTCACACACTGAGGACTCTATTAGAATGGATATTTCACACACTGAGGAATCTATTAGTCTGGATATTACAGACACTGAGGACTCTATTAGACTGGATATTACACACACAGAGCACTCTATTAGACTGGATATTACACACACTGAGGACTCTATTAGTCTGCATATTACACACACTGAGGACTCTATTTGTCTGGATATTACACACACTGAGCAATGTATTAGTCTGGATATTACACACACTGAGGATTCTATTAGACTGGATATTTCACACACTGAGCACTCTATTAGAGCGGATATTACACACACTGAGCACTCTGTTAGACTGGATATTTAACACACTGAGGGCTCTGTTTGACTGGATATTTCACACACTGAGGACTCTATTAGAATGGATATTTCACACACTGAGGACTCTATTAGTCTGCATATTACACACACTGAGCACTGTATTAGTCTGGATATTACACACACTGAGGATTCTATTAGACTGGATATTACACTCACTGAGGAGTCTATTAGACTGGATATTACACACACTGAGCATTGTATTTGTCTGGATATTATACACACATGAGGATTCTATTAGACTGGATATTACACACACTGAGCATTGTATTTGTCTGGATATTATACACACATGAGGACTCTATTAGACTGGATATTACACACACTGAGCACTCTATTAGACTGGATATTACACACACTGAGGACGCTATTAGACTGGATATTACACACACTGAGGACGCTATTAGACTGGATATTACACACACTGAGGACGCTATTAGACTGGATATTACACACACTGAGCACTCTATTAGATTGGATATTACACACACTGAGGATTCTATTACTCTGGATATTTCACACACTGAGGATTCTATTACTCTGGATATTACACACACTGAGGCCTCTATTAGACTGGATATTACACACACTGAGGACTCTATTAGACTGGATATTTCACAAACTGAGGACTCTATTAGACTGGATATTACACACACTGAGCACTCTATTAGACTGGAAATTACACACACTGAGCACTCTATTAGACTGGATATTACACACACTGAGGAATCTATTAGACTGGATATTACACACATGAGGACTCTATTAGTCTGGATATTACACACACTGAGGACTCTTAGTCTGCATATTACACACACTGAGGACTCTATTAGTCTGGATATTACACACACTGAGCACTGTATTAGTCTGGATATTACACACACTGAGGATTCTATTAGACTGGATATTACACTCACTGAGGATTCTATTACTCTGGATTATAAACACACTGAGGACTATATTAGACTGGATATTACACTCACTGAGGAGTCTATTAGACAGGATATTACACACACTGAGCATTGTATTTGTCTGGATATTATACACACACGAGGACTCTATTAGACTGGATATTACACACACTGAGCACTCTATTAGACTGGATATTACACACACTGAGCACTCTATTAGACTGGATATTACACACACTGAGCACTCTATTAGACTGGGTATTACACACACTGAGCACTCTATTGGACTGGGTATTACACACACTGAGCACTCTATTACTCTGGATATTACACACACTAAGCACTCTATTAGACTGGATATTACACACACTGAGGACTCTATTAGACTGGATATTACACACACAGAGAATTCTTTTAGACTGGATATTACACACTCTGAATATTCTACTAGACTGGATATTACATTCACTGAGGACTCTATTAGACTGGATATTACACACACTGAGGATTCTATTAGACTGGATATTACACACACAGAGAATTCTTTTAGACTGGATATTACACACTCTGAGGATTCTACTAGACTGGATATTACACTCACTGAGGACTCTAATAGAGTGTATATTACACACACTGAGGACTCTACTACTCTGGATATTACACACACTGAGGACTCTATTAGACTGGATATTACACGCACTGAGGACTCTATTAGACTGGATATTACACACACTGAGGACTCTATTAGACTGGATATTACACACACTGAGGACTCTATTACTCTGGATATTACACACACTGAGGACTCTATTAGACTGGATATTACACTCACTGAGGACTCTATTACTCTGGATATTGCACACACTGAGGGTTATATTAGACTGGATATCACACACACTGAGGACTATATTAGACTGGATATCGCACACACTAAGCACTCTATTAGACTGGATATTACACACACTGAGCACTCTATTAGACTGGATATTACACACACTGAGGACTCTATTAGACTGGATATTACACACACTGAGGACTCTATTAGACTGGATATTACACACACTGAGGACTCTATTAGACTGGATATTACACACACTGAGGACTCTATTAGACTGGATATTACACACACTGAGGACTCTATTAGACTGGATATTACACACACTGAGGACTCTATTAGACAGGATTTTACACACACTGAGGACTCTATTAGACTGGATATTACACACACTGAGGACTCTATTAGACTGGATATTACACACACTGAGGACTCTATTAGACTGGATATTACACACACTGAGGACTCTAATAGACTGGATATTACACACACTGAGGATTCTATTACTCTGGATATTACACACACTGAGGCCTCTATTAGACTGGATATTACACACACTGAGGACTCTATTAGACTGGATACTACACACACTGAGGACTCTATTAGACTGGAAATTACACACACTGAGCACTCTATTAGACTGGATATTACACACACTGAGGAATCTATTAGACTGGATATTACACACACTGAGGACTCTATTAGACTGGATATTACACACACTGAGGACTCTATTAGACTGGATATTACACACACTGAGGACTCTATTAGACTGGATATTACACACACTGAGGACTCTAATAGACTGGATATTACACACACTGAGGACTCTAATAGACTGGATATAACACACACTGAGGACTCTATTACACTGGTTATTACACACACTGACGAATCTATTAGACTGGATATTTCACAAACTGAGGACTCTGTTTGACTGGATATTTCACACACTGAGGTCTCTGTTTGACTGGATATTACACACACTGAGGACTCTATTAGATGGGATATTACACTCACTGAGGACTCTATTACTCTGGATATTGCACACACTGAGGGTTATATTAGACTGGATATCACAAACACTGAGGACTCTATTAGACTGGATTTTACACACACTGAGGACTCTATTAGACTGGATATTACACACACTGAGGACTCTATTACTCTGTATATTACACACACTGAGGACTCTATTACTCTGTATATTACACACACTGAGGACTATATTAGACTGGATATTACACACAGAGGACTATATTGGACTGGATATTACACACACTGAGCACTCTATTAGACTGGATATTACACACACTGAGGACTCTATTAGACTGGATATTACACACACTGAGGACTCTATTAGACTGGATATTACACACACTGAGGACTCTAATAGACTGGATATTACACACACTGAGGATTCTATTACTCTGGATATTACACACACTGAGGATTCTATTACTCTGGATATTACACACACTGAGGCCTCTATTAGACTGGATATTACACACACTGAGGACTCTATTAGACTGGATATTTCACAAACTGAGGACTCTATTAGACTGGAAATTACACACACTGAGCACTCTAATAGACTGGATATTACACACACTGAGGACTCTATTACACTGGTTATTACACACACTGACGAATCTATTAGACTGGATATTTCACAAACTGAGGACTCTATTAGACCGGATATTACACACACTGAGCACTCTAATAGACTGGATATTACACACACTGAGGACTCTGTTTGACTGGATATTTCACACACTGAGGTCTCTGTTTGACTGGATATTTCACACACTGAGGACTCCATTAGAATGGATATTTCACACACTGAGCATTCTATTAGACTGGATATTACACACACTGAGGACTCTATTAGTCTGCATATTACACATACTAAGGACTCTATTAGTCTGGATATTACACACACAGAGCACTGTATTAGACTGGATATTGCACACACTAAGGACTCTATTAGACTGGATATTACACACACTGAGGATTCTATTAGACTGGATATTACACACACTGAGGACTATATTAGACATGATATTACACACACTGAGGACTCTATTAGACTGGATATTACACACACTGAGGACTATATTGGACTGGATATTACACACACTGAGCACTCTATTAGACTGGATATTACACACACTGAGGACTATATTAGACTGGATATTACACACACTGAGGACTATATTGGACTGGATATTACACACACTGAGCACTCTATTAGACTGGATATTACACACACTGAGGACTCTATTAGACTGGATATTACACACACTGAGGACTCTATTAGACTGGATATTACACACACTGAGGACTCTAATAGACTGGATATTACACACACTGAGGATTCTATTACTCTGGATATTACACACACTGAGGATTCTATTACTCTGGATATTACACACACTGAGGCCTCTATTAGACTGGATATTACACACACTGAGGACTCTATTAGACTGGATATTTCACAAACTGAGGACTCTATTAGACTGGAAATTACACACACTGAGCACTCTAATAGACTGGATATTACACACACTGAGGACTCTATTAGACTGGATATTACACACACTGAGGACTCTATTACACTGGTTATTACACACACTGACGAATCTATTAGACTGGATATTTCACAAACTGAGGACTCTATTAGACCGGATATTACACACACTGAGGACTCTGTTTGACTGGATATTTCACACACTGAGGATTCTATTAGACCGGATATTACACACACTGAGGACTCTGTTTGACTGGATATTTCACACACTGAGGTCTCTGTTTGACTGGATATTTCACACACTGAGGACTCCATTAGAATGGATATTTCACACACTGAGCACTCTATTAGACTGGATATTACACACACTGAGGACTCTATTAGTCTGCATATTACACATACTAAGGACTCTATTAGTCTGGATATTACACACACAGAGCACTGTATTAGACTGGATATTGCACACACTAAGGACTCTATTAGACTGGATATTACACACACTGAGGATTCTATTAGACTGGATATTACACTCACTGAGGATTCTATTACTCTGGATTATAAACACACTGAGGACTATATTAGACTGGATATTACACTCACTGAGGAGTCTATTAGACTGGATATTACACACACTGAGGACTCTATTAGACTGGATATTACACACACTGAGGACTCTATTTGTCTGGATATTACACACACTGAGGACTCTGTTTGACTGGATATTTCACACACTGAGGTCTCTGTTTGACTGGATATTTCACACACTGAGGACTCCATTAGAATGGATATTTCACACACTGAGCATTCTATTAGACTGGATATTACACACACTGAGGACTCTATTAGTCTGCATATTACACATACTAAGGACTCTATTAGTCTGGATATTACACACACAGAGCACTGTATTAGACTGGATATTGCACACACTAAGGACTCTATTAGACTGGATATTACACACACTGAGGATTCTATTAGACTGGATATTACACACACTGAGGACTATATTAGACATGATATTACACACACTGAGGACTCTATTAGACTGGATATTACACACACTGAGGACTATATTGGACTGGATATTACACACACTGAGGACTATATTAGACATGATATTACACACACTGAGGACTCTATTAGACTGGATATTACACACACTGAGGACTATATTGGACTGGATATTACACACACTGAGCACTCTATTAGACTGGATATTACACACACTGAGGACTATATTAGACTGGATATTACACACACTGAGGACTATATTGGACTGGATATTACACACACTGAGCACTCTATTAGACTGGATATTACACACACTGAGGACTCTATTAGACTGGATATTACACACACTGAGGACTCTATTAGACTGGATATTACACACACTGAGGACTCTATTAGACTGGATATTACACACACTGAGGACTCTAATAGACTGGATATTACACACACTGAGGATTCTATTACTCTGGATATTACACACACTGAGGATTCTATTACTCTGGATATTACACACACTGAGGCCTCTATTAGACTGGATATTACACACACTGAGGACTCTATTAGACTGGATATTTCACAAACTGAGGACTCTATTAGACTGGAAATTACACACACTGAGCACTCTAATAGACTGGATATTACACACACTGAGGACTCTATTAGACTGGATATTACACACACTGAGGACTCTATTACACTGGTTATTACACACACTGACGAATCTATTAGACTGGATATTTCACAAACTGAGGACTCTATTAGACCGGATATTACACACACTGAGGACTCTGTTTGACTGGATATTTCACACACTGAGGTCTCTGTTTGACTGGATATTTCACACACTGAGGACTCCATTAGAATGGATATTTCACACACTGAGCATTCTATTAGACTGGATATTACACACACTGAGGACTCTATTAGTCTGCATATTACACATACTAAGGACTCTATTAGTCTGGATATTACACACACAGAGCACTGTATTAGACTGGATATTGCACACACTAAGGACTCTATTAGACTGGATATTACACACACTGAGGATTCTATTAGACTGGATATTACACTCACTGAGGATTCTATTACTCTGGATTATAAACACACTGAGGACTATATTAGACTGGATATTACACTCACTGAGGAGTCTATTAGACTGGATATTACACACACTGAGGACTCTATTAGACTGGATATTACACACACTGAGGACTCTATTAGTCTGGATATTACACACACTGAGGACTCTATTAGTCTGGATATTACACACACTGAGGCCTCTATTAGACTGGATATTACACACACTGAGGCCTCTATTAGACTGGATATTACACACACTGAGGACTCTATTAGACTGGATATTACACACACTGAGGACTCTATTAGACTGCATATTACACACACTGAGGACTCTATTAGACTGGAAATTACACACACTGAGCACTCTATTAGAGTGGATATTAGACACACTGAGGACTCTATTAGACTGGATATTACACACACTGAGGACTCTATTAGACTGGATATTACACACACTGAGGACTCTATTAGACTGGATATTACACACACTGAGGACTCTATTAGACTGGATATTAAACACACTGAGGACTCTATTAGACTGGATATTACACACACTGAGGACTCTATTAGACTGGATATTAAACACACTGAGGACTCTATTAGACTGGATATTACACACACTGAGGACTCTATTACACTGGTTATTACACACACTGACGAATCTATTAGACTGGATATTTCACAAACTGAGGACTCTATTAGACCGGATATTACACACACTGAGGACTCTGTTTGACTGGATATTTCACACACTGAGGATTCTATTAGACCGGATATTACACACACTGAGGACTCTGTTTGACTGGATATTTCACACACTGAGGTCTCTGTTTGACTGGATATTTCACACACTGAGGACTCCATTAGAATGGATATTTCACACACTGAGCACTCTATTAGACTGGATATTACACACACTGAGGACTCAATTAGTCTGCATATTACACATACTAAGGACTCTATTAGTCTGGATATTACACACACAGAGCACTGTATTAGACTGGATATTGCACACACTAAGGACTCTATTAGACTGGATATTGCACACACTGAGGATTCTATTAGACTGGATATTACACTCACTGAGGATTCTATTACTCTGGATTATAAACACACTGAGGACTATATTAGACTGGATATTACACTCACTGAGGAGTCTATTAGACTGGATATTACACACACTGAGGACTCTATTAGACTGGATATTACACACACTGAGGACTCTATTAGACTGGATATTACACACACTGAGGACTCTATTTGTCTGGATATTACACACACTGAGGACTCTATTAGACTGGATATTACACACACTGAGGACTCTATTAGACTGGATATTACACACACTGAGGACTCTATTAGACTGGATATTACACACACTGAGGACTCTATTAGACTGGATATTACACACACTGAGGATTCTATTAGACTGGATATTACACTCACTGAGGATTCTATTACTCTGGATTATAAACACACTGAGGACTATATTAGACTGGATATTACACTCACTGAGGAGTCTATTAGACTGGATATTACACACACTGAGCATTGTATTAGTCTGGATATTATACACACTGAGGCCTCTATTAGACTGGATATTACACACAGAGGACTATTAGACTGGATATTACACACACAGAATTCTTTTAGACTGGATATTACACACTCTGAGGATTCTACTAGACTGGATATTACACACACTGAGGACTCTATTAGACTGGATATTACACTCACTGAGGACTATATTGGACTGGATATTACACACACTGAGAACTATATTAGACTGGATATTAAACAACTGAGGATTATATTAGACTGGATATTACACACACTGAGGACTATATTAGACTGGATATTACACACACTGAGGACTCTATTGGACTGGATATTACACATACTGAGGACTCTATTAGACTGGATATAACACACACTGAAGACTATATTAGACTGGATATTACACACTCTGAGGACTATATTAGACTGGATATTACCCACACTGAGGTCTCTATTAGACTGGATATTACACACACTGAGCACTCTATTAGACTGGATATTACACACAGAGGATTCTTTTAGACTGGATATTACACACACTGAGGACTCTATTGGACTGGATATTACACATACTGAGGACTCTATTAGACAGGATATTACACACACTGAAGACTATATTAGACTGGATATTACACACTCTGAGGACTATATTAGACTGGATATTACCCACACTGAGGTCTCTATTAGACTGGATATTACACACACTGAGCACTCTATTAGACTGGATATTACACACACTGAGGAATCTATTAGACTGGATATTACACACACTGAGGACTCTATTAGACTGGATATTACACACACTGAGCACTCTATTAGACAGGATATTACACACACTGAGGAATCTATTAGACTGGATATTACACACACTGAGGACTCTAATAGACTGGATATTACACACACTGAGCACTCTATTAGACAGGATATTACACACACTGAAGACTATATTAGACTGGATATTACACACTCTGAGGACTATATTAGACTGGATATTACCCACACTGAGGTCTCTATTAGACTGGATATTACACACACTGAGCACTCTATTAGACTGGATATTACACACACTGAGGAATCTATTAGACTGGATATTACACACACTGAGGAATCTATTAGACTGGATATTACACACACTGAGGACTCTATTAGACTGGATATTACACACACTGAGCACTCTATTAGACTGGATATTACACACACTGAGGACTCTATTAGACTGGATATTACACACACTGAGGACTCTATTAGACTGGATATTACACTCACTGAGGATTCTATTAGACTGGATATTACACTCACTGAGCATTGTATTAGTCTGGATATTATACACACTGAGGACTCTATTAGACTGGATATTACACACACTGAGGCCTCTATTAGACTGGATATTACACACACAGAATTCTTTTAGACTGGATATTACACACTCTGAGGATTCTACAAGACTGGATATTACACTCACTGAGGACTCTATTAGACTGGATATTACACTCACTGAGGACTCTATTAGACTGGATATTACACACACTGAGGACTCTATTAGTCTGGATATTACACACACTGAGGACTCTATTAGACTGGATATTACACGCACTGAGGACTCTATTAGACTGGATATTACACACACTGAGGACTCTATTAGACTGCATATTACACACACTGAGGACTCTATTACTCTGGATATTACACACACTGAGGACTCTATTAGACTGTATATTACACACACTGAGGACTCTACTACTCTGGATAATACACACACTGAGGACTCTATTAGACTGGATATTACACTCACTGAGGACACTATTAGACTGGATATTACACACACTGAAGACTATATTAGACTGGATATTACTCCACTGAGGATTATATTAGACTGGATATTACACACACTGAGCACTCTATTTGACTGGATATTACACACACTGAGGACTCTATTGGACTGGATATTACACACACTGAGGACTCTATTGGACTGGATATTACACACTCTGAGGACTCTATTGGACTGGATATTACACACACTGAGGACTCTATTAGACTGGATATTAGACACACTGAGGACTCTATTAGACTGGATATTACACACACTGAGGATTCCATTAGACTGGTTATTACACACACTGAGGACTCTATTAGACTGGATATTACACACACTGAGGAATCTATTAGACTGGATATTACACACACTGAGGACTCTATTAGACTGGATATTACACACACTGAGGACTCTATTAGACTGGATATTACACACACTGAGGACTCTATTAGACTGGATATTACACACACTGAGGACTCTAATAGACTGGATATTACACACACTGAGGACTCTATTAGACTGGATATTACACACACTGAGGACTCTATTACACTGGTTATTACACACACTGAGGACTCTATTACACTGGTTATTACACACACTGACGAATCTATTAGACTGGATATTTCACAAACTGAGGACTCTATTAGACCGGATATTACACACACTGAGGACTCTGTTTGACTGGATATTTCACACACTGAGGTCTCTGTTTGACTGGATATTTCACACACTGAGGACTCCATTAGAATGGATATTTCACACACTGAGCACTCTATTAGACTGGATATTACACACACTGAGGACTCTATTAGTCTGCATATTACACACACTGAGGACTCTATTAGTCTGGATATTACACACACAGAGCACTCTATTAGTCTGGATATTACACACACAGAGCACTGTATTAGTCTGGATATTGCACACACTGAGGACTCTATTAGACTGGATATTACACACACTGAGGATTCTATTAGACTGGATATTACACTCACTGAAGATTCTATTACTCTGGATTATAAACACACTGAGGACTATATTAGACTGGATATTACACTCACTGAGGAGTCTATTAGACTGGATATTACACACACTGAGCATTGTATTAGTCTGGATATTATACACACTGAGGTCTCTATTAGACTGGATATTACACACACAGAACTATATTAGACTGGATATTACACACACTAAGCACTCTATTAGACTGGATATTACACACACTGAGGCCTCTATTAGACTGGATATTACACACACTGAGGCCTCTATTAGACTGGATATTACACACAGAGGACTCTATTAGACTGGATATTACACACACAGAATTCTTTTAGACTGGATATTACACACTCTGAGGATTCTACTAGACTGGATATTACACTCACTGAGGACTCTATTAGACTGGATATTACACACACTGAGGACTCTATTAGTCTGGATATTACACACACTGAGGACTCTATTAGACTGGATATTACACGCACTGAGGACTCTATTAGACTGGATATTACACACACTGAGGACTCTATTAGACTGCATATTACACACACTGATGACTCTATTACTCTGGATATTACACACACTGAGGACTCTATTAGACTGTATATTACACACACTGAGGACTCTACTACTCTTAATATTACAAACACTGAGGACTCTATTAGACTGGATATTACACTCACTGAGGACTCTATTACTCTGGATATTGCACACACTGAGGGTTATATTAGACTGGATATCACACACACTGAGGACTATATTAGACTGGATATTACACACACTGAGGACTCTACTACTCTTAATATTACAAACACTGAGGACTCTATTAGACTGGATATTACACTCACTGAGGACTCTATTACTCTGGATATTGCACACACTGAGGGTTATATTAGACTGGATATCACACACACTGAGGACTATATTAGACTGGATATTACACACACTGAGGACTCTATTAGACTGGATTTTACACACACTGAGGACTCTATTAGACTGGATTTTACACACACTGAGGACTCTATTAGACTGGATTTTACACACACTGAGGACTCTATTAGACTGGATTTTACACACACTGAGGACTCTATTAGACTGGATATTACACACACTGAGGACTATATTAGACTGGATATTACACACACTGAGGACTATATTAGACTGGATATTACACCACTGAGGATTATATTAGACTGGATATTACACACACTGAGCACTCTATTTGACTGGATATTACACACACTGAGGACTATATTAGACTGGATATTACACACACTGAGCACTCTATTAGACTGGATATTACACACACTGAAGACTATATTAGACTGGATATTACACACTCTGAGGATTCTATTAGACTGGATATTACACACACCGAGGACTCTATTACTCTGGATATTACACACACTGAGGACTCTATTAGACTGGATATTAGACACACTGAGGACTCTATTAGACTGGATATTACACACACTGAGGATTCCATTAGACTGGTTATTACACACACTGAGGACTCTATTAGTCTGGGTATTACACACACTGAGGATTCTCTTAGACTGGATATTACACACACTGAGGACTCTATTAGACTGGAAATTACACACACTGAGGACTCTATTAGACAGGATTTTACACACACTGAGGACTCTATTAGACTGGATATTACACACACTGAGGACTCTATTACTCTGTATATTACACACACTGAGGACTATATTAGACTGGATATTACACCTCTGAGGATTATATTAGACTGGATATTACACACACTGAGCACTCTTTGATTGGATATTACACACACTGAGGACTATATTAGACTGGATATTACACACACTGAGCACTCTATTAGACTGGATATTACACACACTGAAGGCTATATTAGACTGGATATTACACACTCTGAGGACTATATTAGACTGGATATTACCCACACTGAGGTCTCTATTAGACTGGATATTACACACACTGAGGTCTCTATTAGACTGGATATTACACACACTGAGCACTCTATTAGACTGGATATTACACACACTGAGGACTCTATTGGACTGGATATTACACACACTGAGGACTCTATTAGACTGGATATTACACACACTGAGGACTCTATTGGACTGGATATTACACATACTGAGGACTCTATTAGACTGGATATTACACACAGAGGATTCTTTTAGACTGGATATTACACACACTGAGGACTCTATTGGACTGGATATTACACATACTGAGGACTCTATTAGACTGGATATTACTCACACTGATGCCTCTATTAGACTGGATATTACACACACTGAGAACTCTATTGGACTGGATATTACACACACTGAGGATTCTATTAGACTGGATATTACACACACCGAGGACTCTATTAGACTGGATATTAGACACACTGAGGACTCTATTAGACTGGATATTACACACACTGAGGATTCCATTAGACTGGTTATTACACACACTGAGGACTCTATTAGACAGGATATTACACACACTGAGGACTCTATTAGACAGGATTTTACACACACTGAGGACTCTATTAGACTGGATATTACACACACTGAGGACTCTATTAGACAGGATATTACACACACTGAGGCCTCTATTAGACTGGATATTAGACACACTGAGGACTCTATTAGACTGGATATTACACACACTGAGGATTCCATTAGACTGGTTATTACACACACTGAGGACTCTATTAGTCTGGGTATTACACACACTGAGGATTCTCTTAGACTGGATATTACACACACTGAGGACTCTATTAGACTGGAAATTACACACACTGAGGACTCTATTAGACAGGATTTTACACACACTGAGGACTCTATTAGACTGGATATTACACACACTGAGGACTCTATTACTCTGTATATTACACACACTGAGGACTATATTAGACTGGATATTACACACACTGAGGACTATATTGGACTGGATATTACACACACTGAGCACTATATTAGACTGGATATTACACCTCTGAGGATTATATTAGACTGGATATTACACACACTGAGCACTCTTTGATTGGATATTACACACACTGAGGACTATATTAGACTGGATATTACACACACTGAGCACTCTATTAGACTGGATATTACACACACTGAAGACTATATTAGACTGGATATTACACACTCTGAGGACTATATTAGACTGGATATTACCCACACTGAGGTCTCTATTAGACTGGATATTACACACACTGAGCACTCTATTAGACTGGATATTACACACACTGAGGACTCTATTGGACTGGATATTACACACACTGAGGACTCTATTGGACTGGATATTACACACACTGAGGACTCTATTAGACTGGATATTACACACAGAGGATTCTTTTAGACTGGATATTACACACACTGAGGACTCTATTGGACTGGATATTACACATACTGAGGACTCTATTAGACTGGATATTACACACAGAGGATTCTTTTAGACTGGATATTACACACACTGAGGACTCTATTGGACTGGATATTACACATACTGAGGACTCTATTAGACTGGATATTACTCACACTGATGCCTCTATTAGACTGGATATTACACACACTGAGAACTCTATTGGACTGGATATTACACACACTGAGGATTCTATTAGACTGGATATTACACACACCGAGGACTCTATTAGACTGGATATTAGACACACTGAGGACTCTATTAGACTGGATATTACACACACTGAGGATTCCATTAGACTGGTTATTACACACACTGAGGACTCTATTAGACTGGATATTACACACACTGAGGACTCTATTAGACAGGATTTTACACACACTGAGGACTCTATTAGACTGGATATTACACACACTGAGGACTCTTTTAGACAGGATATTACACACACTGAGGCCTCTATTAGACAGGATATTACACACACTGAGGCCTCTATTAGACTGGATATTACACACACTGAGCACTCTATTAGACTGGATATTACACACACTGAGGAATCTATTAGACTGGATATTACACACACTGAGGACTCTATTAGACAGGATTTTACACACACTGAGGACTCTATTAGACTGGATATTACACACACTGAGGACTCTTTTAGACAGGATATTACACACACTGAGGCCTCTATTAGACAGGATATTACACACACTGAGGCCTCTATTAGACTGGATATTACACACACTGAGGAATCTATTAGACTGGATATTACACACACTGAGGACTCTATTAGACTGGATATTACACACACTGAGGACTCTAATAGACTGGATATTACACACACTGAGGATTCTATTACTCTGGATATTACAGACACTGAGGATTCTATTACTCTGGATATTACACACACTGAGGCCTCTATTAGACTGGATATTACACACACTGAGGACTCTATTAGACTGGATATTTCACACACTGAGGACTCTATTAGACTGGATATTTCACAAACTGAGGACTCTATTAGACTGGATATTACACACACTGAGCACTCTATTAGACTGGAAATTACACACACTGAGCACTCTATTAGACTGGATATTACACACACTGAGGACTCTATTAGACTGGATATTACACACACTGAGGACTCTATTAGACTGGATATTACACACACTGAGGACTCTATTAGACTGGATATTACACACACTGAGGACTCTAATAAACTGGATATTACACACACTGAGGACTCTATTAGACTGGATATTACACACGCTGAGGACTCTATTAGACTGGATATTACACACACTGACGAATCTATTGGACTGGATATTTCACAAACTGAGGACTCTATTAGACCGGATATTACACACACTGAGGACTCTGTTTGACTGGATATTACACACACTGAGGACTCTGTTTGACTGGATATTTCACACACTGAGGTCTCTGTTTGACTGGATATTTCACACACTGAGGACTCTATTAGACTGGATATTACACACACAGAGCACTGTATTAGTCTGGATATTGCACACACTGAGGACTCTATTAGTCTGCATATTACACACACTGAGGACTCTATTAGTCTGGATATTACACACACAGAGCACTGTATTAGTCTGGATATTGCACACACTGAGGACTCTATTAGACTGGATATTACACACACTGAGGATTCTATTAGACTGGATATTACACTCACTGAGGATTCTATTACTCAGGATTATAAACACACTGAGGACTATATTAGACTGGATATTACACTCACTGAGGAGTCTATTAGACTGGATATTACACACACTGAGCATTGTATTAGTCTGGATATTATACACACTGAGGACTCTATTAGACTGGATATTACACACACTAAGCACTCTATTAGACTGGATATTACACACACTGAGGACTCTATTAGACTGGATATTACACACACTGAGGACTCTATTACTCTGTATATTACACACACTGAGGACTATATTAGACTGGATATTACACACACTGAGGACTATATTAGACTGGATATTACACCACTGAGGCTGATATTAGACTGGATATTACACACACTGAGCACTCTATTTGACTGGATATTACACACACTGAGGACTATATTTGACTGGATATTACACACACTGAGCACTCTATTAGACTGGATATTACACACACTGAAGACTATATTAGACTGGATATTACACACTCTGAGGACTATATTAGACTGGATATTACCCACACTGAGGTCTCTATTAGACTGGATATTACACACACTGACCACTCTATTAGACTGGATATTACACACACTGAGGATTCCTTTAGACTGGATATTAGACACACTGAGGACTCTTTTAGACTGGATATTACACACAGAGGATTCTTTTAGACTGGATATTACACACACTGAGGACTCTATTGGACTGGATATTACACATACTGAGGACTCTATTAGACTGGATATTACACACTCTGAGGACTCTATTAGACTGGATATTACACACACTGAGGACTCTAATAGACTGGATATTACACACACTGAGGATTCTCTTACTCTGGATATTACACACACCGAGGACTCTATTACTCTGGATATTACACACACTGAGGACTCTATTAGACTGGATATTACACACACTGAGGACTCTATTAGACTGGATATTACACACACTGAGGATTCCATTAGACTGGTTATTACACACACTGAGGACTCTATTAGACTGGATATTACACACACTGAGGATTCTCTTAGACTGGATATTACACACACTGAGGACTCTATTAGACTGGATATTACACACACTGAGGACTCTATTAGACAGGATTTTACACACACTGAGGACTCTATTAGACTGGATATTACACACACTGAGGACTCTATTAGACAGGATATTACACACACTGAGGCCTCTATTAGACTGGATATTACACACACTGAGCACTCTATTAGACTGGATATTACACACACTGAGGAATCAATTAGACTGGATATTACACACACTGAGGACTCTATTAGACTGGATATTACACACACTGAGGACTCTATTAGACTGGATATTACACACACTGAGGACTCTATTAGACTGGATATTACACACACTGAGGACTCTAATAGACTGGATATTACACACACTGAGGATTCTATTACTCTGGATATTACACACACTGAGGATTCTATTACTCTGGATATTACACACACTGAGGACTCTAATAGACTGGATATTACACACACTGAGGACTCTATTAGACTGGATATTACACACACTGAGGACTCTATTACACTGGTTATTACACACACTGACGAATCTATTAGACTGGATATTTCACAAACTGAGGACTCTGTTTGACTGGATATTTCACACACTGAGGTCTCTGTTTGACTGGATATTTCACACACTGAGGACTCCATTAGAATGGATATTTCACACACTGAGGACTCTATTAGTCTGGATATTACACACACAGAACACTGTATTAGTCTGGATATTGCACACACTGAGGACTCTATTAGACTGGATATTACACACACTGAGGATTCTATTAGACTGGATATTACACTCACTGAGGATTCTATTACTCTGGATTATAAACACACTGAGGACTCTATTAGACTGGATATTACACTCACTGAGGAGTCTATTAGACTGGATATTACACACACTGAGCATTGTATTAGTCTGGATATTATACACACTGAGGACTCTATTAGACTGGATATTACACACACAGAACTATATTAGACTGGAAATTACACACACTAAGCACTCTATTAGACTAGATATTACACACACTGAGGACTATATTAGACTGGATATTACACACACTGAGGACTCTATTACTCTGTATATTACACACACTGAGGACTATATTAGACTGGATATTACACACACTGAGGACTATATTGGACTGGATATTACACACACTGAGCACTATATTAGACTGGATATTACACCACTGAGGATTATATTAGACTGGATATTACACACACTGAGCACTCTATTTGACTGGATATTACACACACTGAGGACTATATTAGACTGGATATTACACACACTGAGCGCTCTATTAGACTGGATATTACACACACTGAAGACTATATTAGACTGGATATTACACACACTGAGGACTATATTAGACTGGATATTACACACACTGAGGACTATATTGGACTGGATATTACACACACTGAGCACTATATTAGACTGGATATTACACCACTGAGGATTATATTAGACTGGATATTACACACACTGAGCACTCTATTTGACTGGATATTACACACACTGAGGACTATATTAGACTGGATATTACACACACTGAAGACTATATTAGACTGGATATTACACACTCTGAGGACTATATTAGACTGGATATTACCCACACTGAGGTCTCTATTAGACTGGATATTACAAACACTGAGCACTCTATTGGACTGGATATTACACACACTGAGGACTCTATTGGACTGGATATTACACATACTGAGGACTCTATTGGACTGGATATTACACCCTCTGAGGACTCTATTAGACTGGATATTACACACACTGAGAACTCTATTAGACTGGATATTACACACACTGAGGATTCTATTAGACTGGATATTACACACACCGAGGACTCTATTACTCTGGATATTATACACACTGAGGACTCTATTAGACTGAATATTAGACACACTGAGGACTCTATTAGACTGGATATTACACACACTGAGGATTCCATTAGACTGGTTATTACACACACTGAGGACTCTATTAGACTGGATATTACACACACTGAGGATTCTCTTAGACTGGATATTACACACACTGAGGACTCTATTAGACTGGATATTACACACACTGAGGACTCTATTAGACAGGATATTACACACACTGAGGACTCTATTAGACAGGATATTACACACACTGAGGCCTCTATTAGACTGGATATTACACACACTGAGGACTCTATTAGACTGGATATTACACACACTGAGGACTCTATTAGACTGGATATTACACACACTGAGGACTCTATTAGACTGGATATTACACACACTGAGGACTCTATTAGTCTGGATATTACACACACTGAGGACTCTATTAGACTGGATATTACACACACTGAGGACTCTATTAGACTGGATATTACACACACTGAGGACTCTATTAGACTGGATATTACACACACTGAGGACTCTATTAGACTGGATATTACACACACTGAGGACTCTATTAGACTGGATATTACACACACTGAGGACTCTATTAGACTGGATATTACACACACTGAGGACTCTATTAGTCTGGATATTACACACACTGAGGACTCTATTAGACTGGATATTACACACACTGAGGACTCTATTAGACTGGATATTACACACACTGAGGACTCTATTAGACTGGATATTACACACACTGAGGACTCTAATAGACTGGATATTACACACACTGAGGACTCTATTAGACTGGATATTACACACACTGAGGACTCTATTACACTGGTTATTACACACACTGACGAATCTATTAGACTGGATATTTCACAAACTGAGGACTCTATTAGACCGGATATTACACACACTGAGGACTCTATTAGACTGGATATTTCACACACTGAGGTCTCTGTTTGACTGGATATTTCACACACTGAGGACTCCATTAGAATGGATATTTCACACACTGAGCACTCTATTAGACTGGATATTACACACACTGAGGACTCTATTAGTCTGCATATTACACACACTGAGGACTCTATTAGTCTGGATATTACACACACAGAGCACTGTATTAGTCTGGATATTGCACACACTGAGGACTCTATTAGACTGGATATTACACACACTGAGGATTCTATTAGACTGGATATTACACTCACTGAGGATTCTATTACTCTGGATTATAAACACACTGAGGACTATATTAGACTGGATATTACACTCACTGAGGAGTCTATTAGACTGGATATTACACACACTGAGCATTGTATTAGTCTGGATATTATACACACTGAGGACTCTATTAGACTGGATATTACACACACAGAACTATATTAGACTGGATATTACACACACTAAGCACTCTATTAGACTGGATATTACACACACTGAGGCCTCTATTAGACTGGATATTACACACAGAGGACTCTATTAGACTGGATATTACACACACAGAGAATTCTTTTAGACTGGATATTACACACTCTGAGGATTCTACTAGACTGGATATTACACTCACTGAGGACTCTATTAGACTGGATATTACACACACTGAGGACTCTATTAGTCTGGATATTACACACACTGAGGACTCTATTAGACTGGATATTACACGCACTGAGGACTCTATTAGACTGGATATTACACACACTGAGGACTCTATTAGACTGCATATTACACACACTGAGGACTCTATTACTCTGGATATTACACACACTGAGGACTCTATTAGACTGTATATTACACACACTGAGGACTCTACTACTCTTAATATTACACACACTGAGGACTCTATTAGACTGGATATTACACTCACTGAGGACTCTATTACTCTGGATATTGCACACACTGAGGGTTATATTAGACTGGATATCACACACACTGAGGACTATATTAGACTGGATATTGCACACACTGAGCACTCTATTAGACTGGATATTACACACACTGAGGACTCTATTAGACTGGATTTTACACACACTGAGGACTCTATTAGACTGGATATTACACACACTGAGGACTATATTAGACTGGATATTACACACACTGAGGACTCTATTACTCTGTATATTACACACACTGAGGACTATATTAGACTGGATATTAC
>JANJGN010003281.1:0-40000 GCA_026770705.1 Isurus oxyrinchus
TCTCTCTCTCCCACAGATTCTGGGACTCTCTCTCTCTCTCCCACAGATTCTGGGACCCTCTCTCTCCCTCCCACAGATTCTGGGACTCTCTCTCTCTCTCCCACAGATTCTGGGACTCTCTCTCTCTCCCACAGATTCTGGGACTCTCTCTCTCTCTCTCACACACAGACTCTGGGACTATCTCTCTCACACAGACTCAGGGACTCTCTCTCACACAAGGATTCAGGGACTTTCTCTCTCTCACACAGACTCTGGGACTCTCTCTCTCTCACACAGATTCTGGGACTCTCTCTCTTTCCCACAGATTCTGGGACTCTCTCTCTCCCACAGATTCTGGGACACTCTCTCTCCCACAGATTCTGGGACTCTCTCTCGCTCTCCCACAGATTCTGGGACTCTCTCTCTCTCTCTCTCTCTCTCTCCCACAGATTCTGGGACTCTCTCTCTCTCTCTCCCACAGATTCTGGGACTCTCTCTCTCTCTCCCACAGATTCAGGGACACTCTCTCTCTCCCACAGATTCTGGGATTCTCTCTCTCTCTCCCACAGATTCTGGGAATCTCTCTCTCTCCCACAGATTCTGGGACTCTCTATCTCTCTCCCACAGATTCTGGTAGTCTCTCGCTCTCTCCCACAGATTCTTGGAGTCTCTCTCTCTCTCTCCCACAGATTCTGGGACTCTCTCTCTCTCTCCCACAGATTCTGGGAATCTCTCGCTCTCTCCCACAGATTCTGGGACTCTCCCTCTCTCTCCCACATATTCTGGGACACTCTCTCTCTCCCACAGATTCTGGGACTCTCTCTCTCTCTCTCTCACACAGACTCTGGGACTATCTCTCTCACACAGACTCAGGGACTCTCACTCACACAAGGATTCAGGGACTTTCTCTCTCTCACACAGACTCTGGGACTCTCTCTCTCTCACACAGATTCTGGGACTCTCTCTCTCTCACACAGATACTGGGACTCTCTGTCTCTCACACAGATTCTGGGACTCTCTCTCTCTCCCACACAGACTCAGGGAATCTCTCACAAAGATACCGGGACTCTCTCTCTCTCACACAGACTCAGGGTCTCTCTCTCTCTCACACAGACTCAGGGATACTCTCTCACACAGATTCTGGGACTCTCTATCTCTCACACAGATTCTGGGATTCTCTCTCTCTCCCACAGATTCTGGGACTCTCTCTCTCTCTCCCACAGATTCTGGGACTCTCTCTCTCTCCCACAGATTCTGGGATCTCTCTCTCTCTCTCCCACAGATTCTGGGACTATCTCTCTCACACAGACTCAGGGACTCTCTCTCACCCACAGATTCAGGGACATTCTCTCTCTCACACAGACTCAGGATCTCTCTCTCTCACACAGACTCTGGGACTCTCTCTCTCTCACACAGATTCTGGGACTCTCTCTCTCTCCCACAGATTCTGGGACTCTCTCTCTCCCACAGATTTTGGGACTCTCTCTCTCTCTCTCCCACAGATTCTGGGACTCTCAATCTCTCCCACAGATTCTGGGAATCTCTCTCTCTCCAACAGATTCTGTGACTCTCTCTCTCCCTCAGATTCCTGGAAAATCTCTCTCCCACAGATTCTGGGACTCTCTCTCTCTCTCCCCCACAGATTCTGGGACTCTCTCACTCTCTCCCACAGATTCTGGGACTCTCTCTCTCTCCCACAGATTCTGGGACTCTCTCTCTCTCCCACAGATTCTGGGACTCTCTCTCTCTCTCCCCCAGAGATTCTGGGACTCTCTCACTCTCTCCCACAGATTCTGGGACTCGCTCTCTCTCCCACAGATTCTGGGACTCTCTCTCTCTCCCACAGATTCTGGGACTCTCTCTCTCTCTCCAACAGATTCTGTGACTCTCTCTCTGCCTCAGATTCCTGGAAAATCTCTCTCCCACAGATTCTGGGACTCTCTCGCTATCCCACAGATTCTGGGAGTCTCTCTGTCTCTCTCCTACAGATTCTGGGACTCTCTCTCTCTCTCCCTCAGATTCTGGGACTCTCTCGCTATCCCACAGATTCTGGGAGTCTCTCTCTCTCTCCCCCACAGATTCTGGGAGTCTCTCTCTCTCTTTCCCACAGATTCTGGGACTCTCTCTCTCTCTCCACCACAGATTCTGGGACTCTCTCACTCTCTCCCACTGATTCTGGGACTCTCTCTCTCTCTCACACAGACTCAGAGTCTCTCTCTCCCTCACATAGACTCAGGGAATCTCTCCCTCACAGAGATTCAGGGACCCTCTCTCTCACACAGACTCAGGGACTCTCTCTGTCTCTCTCTCACACACAGACTCAGGGACTCTCTCTCTCTCGCACATCCTCAGGGACTCTCTCTCTCTCTCTCTCACACAGAGAATCAGGGACTAAGTCTCTCAGACCCATGGACTCTCTCTCTCACACAACCTCAGGGACTCACTCTCTCATACAGACTAAGGGACTCTCTCTCTCACGCAGACTCAGGGACTCTCTCTCTCACACAGACTCTGGGACTCTCTCTCTCCCAAAGATTCTGGGACACTCTCTCTCCCACAGATTCTGGGACTCTCTCTCGCTCTCCCACAGATTCTGGGACTCACTCTCTCTCTCTCTCCCACAGATTCTGGGACTCTCTCTCTCTCCCACAGATTCTGGGACTCTCTCTCTCTCTCTCACACACAGACTCTGGGACTATCTCTCTCACACAGACTCAGGGACTCTCTCTCACACAAGGATTCAGGGACTTTCTCTCTCTCACACAGACTCTGGGACTCTCTCTCTCTCACACAGATTCTGGGACTCTCTCTCTTTCCCACAGATTCTGGGACTCTCTCTCTCCCACAGATTCTGGGACACTCTCTCTCCCACAGATTCTGGGACTCTCTCTCGCTCTCCCACAGATTCTGGGACTCTCTCTCTCTCTCTCTCTCTCTCTCCCACAGATTCTGGGACTCTCTCTCTCTCTCTCCCACAGATTCTGGGACTCTCTCTCTCTCTCCCACAGATTCAGGGACACTCTCTCTCTCCCACAGATTCTGGGATTCTCTCTCTCTCTCCCACAGATTCTGGGAATCTCTCTCTCTCCCACAGATTCTGGGACTCTCTATCTCTCTCCCACAGATTCTGGTAGTCTCTCGCTCTCTCCCACAGATTCTTGGAGTCTCTCTCTCTCTCTCCCACAGATTCTGGGACTCTCTCTCTCTCTCCCACAGATTCTGGGAATCTCTCGCTCTCTCCCACAGATTCTGGGACTCTCTCTCTCTCTCCCACATATTCTGGGACACTCTCTCTCTCCCACAGATTCTGGGACTCTCTCTCTCTCTCTCTCACACAGACTCTGGGACTATCTCTCTCACACAGACTCAGGGACTCTCACTCACACAAGGATTCAGGGACTCTCTCTCTCTCACACAGATTCTGGGACTCTCTCTCTCTCACACAGATACTGGGACTCTCTGTCTCTCACACAGATTCTGGGACTCTCTCTCTCTCCCACACAGACTCAGGGAATCTCTCACAAAGATACCGGGACTCTCTCTCTCTCACACAGACTCAGGGTCTCTCTCTCTCTCACACAGACTCAGGGATACTCTCTCACACAGATTCTGGGACTCTCTATCTCTCACACAGATTCTGGGAGTCTCTCTCTCTCCCACAGATTCTGGGACTCTCTCTCTCTCTCCCACAGATTCTGGGACTCTCTCTCTCTCCCACAGATTCTGGGATCTCTCTCTCTCTCTCCCACAGATTCTGGGACTATCTCTCTCACACAGACTCAGGGACTCTCTCTCACCCACAGATTCAGGGACATTCTCTCTCTCACACAGACTCAGGATCTCTCTCTCTCACACAGACTCTGGGACTCTCTCTCTCTCACACAGATTCTGGGACTCTCTCTCTCTCCCACAGATTCTGGGACTCTCTCTCTCCCACAGATTTTGGGACTCTCTCTCTCTCTCTCCCACAGATTCTGGGACTCTCAATCTCTCCCACAGATTCTGGGAATCTCTCTCTCTCCAACAGATTCTGTGACTCTCTCTCTCCCTCAGATTCCTGGAAAATCTCTCTCCCACAGATTCTGGGACTCTCTCTCTCTCTCCCCCACAGATTCTGGGACTCTCTCACTCTCTCCCACAGATTCTGGGACTCTCTCTCTCTCCCACAGATTCTGGGACTCTCTCTCTCTCCCACAGATTCTGGGACTCTCTCTCTCTCTCCCCCAGAGATTCTGGGACTCTCTCACTCTCTCACACAGATTCTGGGACTCGCTCTCTCTCCCACAGATTCTGGGACTCTCTCTCTCTCCCACAGATTCTGGGACTCTCTCTCTCTCTCCAACAGATTCTGTGACTCTCTCTCTGCCTCAGATCCCTGGAAAATCTCTCTCCCACAGATTCTGGGACTCTCTCGCTATCCCACAGATTCTGGGAGTCTCTCTGTCTCTCTCCTACAGATTCTGGTACTCTCTCTCTCTCTCCCTCAGATTCTGGGACTCTCTCGCTATCCCACAGATTCTGGGAGTCTCTCTCGCTCTCCCCCACAGATTCTGGGAGTCTCTCTCTCTCTTTCCCACAGATTCTGGGACTCTCTCTCTCTCTCCACCACAGATTCTGGGACTCTCTCACTCTCTCCCACTGATTCTGGGACTCTCTCTCTCTCTCACACAGACTCAGAGTCTCTCTCTCCCTCACATAGACTCAGGGAATCTCTCCCTCACAGAGATTCAGGGACCCTCTCTCTCACACAGACTCAGGGACTCTCTCTGTCTCTCTCTCACACACAGACTCAGGGACTCTCTCTCTCTCGCACATCCTCAGGGACTCTCTCTCTCTCTCTCTCACACAGAGAATCAGGGACTAAGTCTCTCAGACCCATGGACTCTCTCTCTCACACAACCTCAGGGACTCACTCTCTCATACAGACTAAGGGACTCTCTCTCTCACGCAGACTCAGGGACTCTCTCTCTCACACAGACTCTGGGACTCTCTCTCTCCCAAAGATTCTGGGACACTCTCTCTCCCACAGATTCTGGGACTCTCTCTCGCTCTCCCACAGATTCTGGGACTCACTCTCTCTCTCTCTCCCACAGATTCTGGGACTCTCTCTCTCTCCCACAGATTCTGGGACTCTCTCTCTCTCACACAGATACTGGGACTCTCTCTCTCTCACACAGATACTGGGACTCTCTCTCTCTCTCACACAGGTTCTGGGACTCTCTCTCTCTCTCTCTCACACAGATACTGGGACTCTCTCTCTCTCTCACACAGATTCTGGGACTCTCTCTCTCTTCCACAGATTCTGGGTCTCTCTCTCTCTCCCACACAGACTCAGGGAATCGCTCACACAGATACAGGGACTCTCTCTCTCTCACACAGACGCAGGGTCTCTCTGTCTCTCACACTGACTCAGGGATACTCTCTCACACAGATTCTGGGACTCTCTCTCTCTCTCTCCCACAGATTCTGGGACTCTCTCTCTCTCTCCCACAGATTCTGGGACCCTCTCTCTCCCTCCCACAGATTCTGGGACTCTCTCTCTCTCTCCCACAGATTCTGGGACTCTCTCTCTCTCTCCCACAGATTCTGGGACTCTCTCTCTCTCTCTCTCACACAGACTCTGGGACTATCTCTCTCACACAGACTCAGGGACTCTCTCTCACACAAGGATTCAGGGACTTTCTCTCTCTCACACAGACTCTGGGACTCTCTCTCTCTCACACAGATTCTGGGACTCTCTCTCTTTCCCACAGATTCTGGGACTCTCTCTCTCCCACAGATTCTGGGACACTCTCTCTCCCACAGATTCTGGGACTCTCTCTCTCTCTCCCACAGATTCTGGGACTCTCTCTCTCTCTCCCACAGATTCTGGGACTCTCTCTCTCTCTCTCTCACACAGACTCTGGGACTATCTCTCTCACACAGACTCAGGGACTCTCTCTCACACAAGGATTCAGGGACTTTCTCTCTCTCACACAGACTCTGGGACTCTCTCTCTCTCACACAGATTCTGGGACTCTCTCTCTTTCCCACAGATTCTGGGACTCTCTCTCTCCCACAGATTCTGGGACACTCTCTCTCCCACAGATTCTGGGACTCTCTCTCGCTCTCCCACAGATTCTGGGACTCTCTCTCTCTCTCTCTCCCACAGATTCTGGGACTCTCTCTCTCTCTCCCACAGATTCAGGGACACTCTCTCTCTCCCACAGATTCTGGGATTCTCTCTCTCTCTCCCACAGATTCTGGGAATCTCTCTCTCTCCCACAGATTCTGGGACTCTCTATCTCTCTCCCACAGATTCTGGTAGTCTCTCGCTCTCTCCCACAGATTCTTGGAGTCTCTCTCTCTCTCTCCCACAGATTCTGGGACTCTCTCTCTCTCTCCCACAGATTCTGGGAATCCTTCGCTCTCTCCCACAGATTCTGGGACTCTCTCTCTCCCTCCCACATATTCTGGGACACTCTCTCTCTCCCACAGATTCTGGGACTCTCTCTCTCTCTCTCTCTCACACAGACTCTGGGACTATCTCTCTCACACAGACTCAGGGACTCTCACTCACACAAGGATTCAGGGACTTTCTCTCTCTCACACAGACTCTGGGACTCTCTCTCTCTCACACAGATTCTGGGACTCTCTCTCTCTCACACAGATACTGGGACTCTCTGTCTCTCACACAGATTCTGGGACTCTCTCTCTCTCCCACACAGACTCAGGGAATCTCTCACAAAGATACCGGGACTCTCTCTCTCTCACACAGACTCAGGGTCTCTCTCTCTCTCACACAGACTCAGGGATCCTCTCTCACACAGATTCTGGGACTCTCTATCTCTCACACAGATTCTGGGAGTCTCTCTCTCTCCCACAGATTCTGGGACTCTCTCTCTCTCTCCCACAGATTCTGGGACTCTCTCTCTCTCCCACAGATTCTGGGATCTCTCTCTCTCTCTCCCACAGATTCTGGGACTATCTCTCTCACACAGACTCAGGGACTCTCTCTCACCCACAGATTCAGGGACATTCTCTCTCTCACACAGACTCAGGGTCTCTCTCTCTCACACAGACTCTGGGACTCTCTCTCTCTCACACAGATTCTGGGACTCTCTCTCTCTCCCACAGATTCTGGGACTCTCTCTCTCCCACAGATTTTGGGACTCTCTCTCTCTCTCTCCCACAGATTCTGGGACTCTCAATCTCTCCCACAGATTCTGGGAATCTCTCTCTCTCTCCAACAGATTCTGTGACTCTCTCCCTCAGATTCCTGGAAAATCTCTCTCCCACAGATTCTGGGACTCTCTCTCTCTCTCCCCCACAGATTCTGGGACTCTCTCACTCTCTCCCACAGATTCTGGGACTCTCTCTCTCTCCCACAGATTCTGGAACTCTCTCTCTCTCCCACAGATTCTGGGCATCTCTCTCTCTCTCCCCCAGAGATTCTGGGACTCTCTCACTCTCTCCCACAGATTCTGGGACTCGCTCTCTCTCCCACAGATTCTGGGACTCTCTCTCTCTCCCACAGATTCTGGGACTCTCTCTCTCTCTCCAACAGATTCTGTGACTCTCTCTCTGCCTCAGATTCCTGGAAAATCTCTCTCCCACAGATTCTGGGACTCTCTCGCTATCCCACAGATTCTGGGAGTCTCTCTGTCTCTCTCCTACAGATTCTGGGACTCTCTCTCTCTCTCTCCCTCAGATTCTGGGACTCACCCTCTCTATCCCACAGATTCCGGGACTCTCTCTCTCTCTCCCACAGATTCTGGGACACTCTCTCTCTCTCCCAGTGATTCTGGTACTCTCTCTCTCTCTCCCACAGATTCTGGGACTCTCTCTCTCTCTCTCCCACAGATTCTGGGACTCTCTCTCTCTCTCCCCCACAGATTCTGGGACTCTCTCACTCTCTCCCACAAATTCTGGGACTCTCTCTCTCTCCCACAGATTCTGGGACTCTCTATCTCTCTCCCACAGATTCTGGGAGTCTCTTGCTCTCTCCCACAGATTCTTGGACTCTCTCTCTCTCTCTCTCCCACAGATTCTGGGACTCTCTCTCTCTCTCCCACAGATTCTGGGAATCTCTCTCTCTCTCCCACAGATTCTGGGACTCTCTCTCTCTCTCCCACATATTCTGGGACTCTCTCTCTCTCCCACAGATTCTGGGACTCTCTCTCTCTCTCTCACACACAGACGCTGGGACTATTTCTCTCATACAGACTCAGGGACTCTCACTCACACAAGCATTCAGGGACTTTCTCTCTCTCACACAGATTCTGGGACTCTCTCTCTTTCCCACAGATACTGGGACAATCTCTCTCCCACAGATTCTGGGACTCTCTCTCGCTCTCCCACAGATTCTGGGACTCTCTCTCTCTGTCCCACAGATTCTGGGATTCTCTCTCTCTTTCCCACAGATTCTGGGAATCTCTCTCTCTCCCACAGATTCTGGGACTCTCTATCTCACTCCCACAGATTCTTGGACTCTCTCTCTCTCTCTCCCACAGATTCTGGGACTCTCTCTCTCTCACCCACAGATTCTGGGACTCTCTCTCACACAGATTCCGGGAGTTTCTCTCTCTCCCACAGATTCTGGGACGCTCTCTCTCTCTCCCACAGATTCTGGGACTATCTCTCTCACACAGACTCAGGGACTCTCTCTCACCCACAGATTCAGGGACTTTCTCTCTCTCTCTCTCTCACACAGACTCTGGGACTCTCTCTCTCTCACACAGATTCTGGGACTCTCTCTCTCCCACAGATTCTGGGACTCTCTCTCTCCCACAGATTTTGGGACTCTCTCTCTCTCTCTCCCACAGATTCTGGGACTCTCTCTCTCTCTCCCACAGATTCTGGGACTCTCTCTCTCTCCCACAGATTCTGCGACTCTCTCTCTCTCACACAGATTCTGGGACTCTCTCTCTCTCCCACAGATTCTGGGACTCTCTCTCTCTCCCACAGATTCTGGGACTCTCTCTCTCTCACACAGAGTCTGGGATTCTCTCTCTCTCTCTCCCACATATTCTGGGGCTCTCTCTCTCTCTCTCTCTCTCTCCCACACATTCTGGGAATTTCTTTCTCTCTCCCACAGATTCAGGGACTCTCTCTCTCTCCCACAGATTCTGGGACTCTCTATCTCTCTCCCACAGATTCTGGGAGTCTCTCGCTCTCTCCCACAGATTATTGGACTCTCTCTCTCTCGTTCCCACAGATTCTGGGACTCTCTCTCTCTCTCCCACAGATTCTGGGACTCTCTCTCTCTCTCCCACAGATTCTGGGACTCTCTCTCTCTCTCCCACAGATTCTGGGACTCTCTCTCTCTCTCCCACAGATTCTGGGACTCTCCCTCTCTCTCCCACATATTCTGGGACTCTCCCTCTCTCCCACAGATTCTGGGACTCTCTCTCTCTACCACAGATTCTGGGACTCTCTCTCTCTATCCCACTGATTCTGGGACTCTCTCTCTCTCACACAGATACTGGGACTCTCTCTCTCTCACACAGGTTCTGGGACTCTCTCTCTCTTCCACAGATTCTGGGACTCTCTCTCTCTCTCCCACAGATTCTGGGACTCTCTCTCTCTCCCAAACAGACTCAGGGAATCTCTCACACGGATACAGGGACTCTCTCTCTCGCACACAGACTCAGGGTCTCTCTCTCTCTCACACAGACTCAGGATACTCTCTCACACAGATTCTGGAGTCTCTCTCTCTCCCACAGATTCTGGGACTCTCTCTCTCTCTCCCACAGATTCTGGGACTCTCTCTCTCTCCCACAGATTCTGGGATCTCTCTCTCTCTCTCCCACAGATTCTGGAACTATCTCTCTCACACAGACTCAGGGACTCTCTCTCACCCACAGATTCAGGGACTTTCTCTCTCTCACACAGACTCAGGGTCTCTCTCTCTCTCACACAGATTCTGGGACTCTCTCTCTCTCCCACAGGTTCTGGGACTCTCTCTCGCTCTCCCACAGATTCTGGGACTCACTCTCTCTCTCTCTCCCACAGATTCTGGGACTCTCTCTCTCTCCCACAGATTCTGGGACTCTCTCTCTCTCCCTCAGATTCTGGGACACTCTCTCTCTCTCCCACAGATTCACGGACTCTCTCTCTCTCTCCCACAGATTCTGGGATTCTCTCTCTCTCTCCCACAGATTCTGGGACTCTCTCTCCCACAGATTCTGGGACTCTCTCTCTCTACCACAGATTCTGGGACTCTCTCTCTCTCTCCCACAGATTCTGGTACTCTCTCTCTCTCACACAGATACTGGGACTGTCTCTCTCTCACACAGATTCTGGGTTTCTCTCTCTCTCCCACACAGACTCAGGGAATCGCTCGCACAGATACAGGGACTCTCTCTCTCTCACACAGACTCAGGGTCTCTCTGTCTCTCACACTGACTCAGGGATACTCTCTCAGACAGATTCTGGGACTCTCACTCTCTCTCACACATATTCTGGGACTCTCTCTCTCTCCCACAGATTCTGGGACCCTCTGTCTCCCTCCCACAGATTCTGGGACACTCTCTCTCTCTCCCACAGATTCTGGGACTCTCTCTCTCTCCCACAGATTCTGGGACTCTCTCTCTCTCCCACAGATTCTGGGAATCTCGCTCTCTCCCACAGATTCTGGGAGTCTCTCGCTCTCTCCCACAGATTCTGGGACTCTCTGTCTCTCTCCCACAGATTCTGGGACTCTCTCTCCCACAAATTCTGGGACTCTCTCTCTCTCTCCCACAGATTCTGGTACTCTCTCTCTCTCACACAGATACTGGGACTGTCTCTCTCTCACACAGGTTCTGGGACTCTCTCTCTCTTCCACAGATTCTTGGACTCTCTCTCTCTCTTCCACAGATTCTAGGACTCTCTCTCTCTCTCCCACAGATTCTGGGACTCTCTGTCTCTCTCCCACAGATTCTGGGACTCTCTCTCCCACAAATTCTGGGACTCTCTCTCTCTCTCCCACAGATTCTGGTACTCTCTCTCTCTCACACAGATACTGGGACTGTCTCTCTCTCACACAGGTTCTGGGACTCTCTCTCTTTCACACAGATTCTGGGTCTCTCTCTCTCTCTCCCACACAGACTCAGGGAATCGCTCACACAGTTACAGGGACTCTCTCTCTCTCACACAGACTCAGGGTCTCTCTGTCTCTCACACAGACACAGGGATACTCTCTCACACAGATTCTGGGACTCTCTCTCTCTCTCACAGATTCTGGGACCCTCTGTCTCCCTCCCACAGATTCTGGGACTCTCTCTCTCTCTCTCCCACAGATTCTGGGACTCTCTCTCTCTCTCTCTCTCACACAGACTCGGGGACTATCTCTCTCACACAGACTCAGGGACTCTCTCTCACACAAGGATTCAGGCACTTTCTCTCTCTCACACAGACTCTGGGACTCTCTCTCTCTCCCACAGATTCTGGGACTCTCTCTCTCTCCCACAGATTCTGGGATTCTCTCTCTCTCTCCCTCCCACAGATTCTGGGACTCTCTCTCTCTCTCCCACAGATTCAGGGACTCTCTCTCTCTCCCACAGATTCTGGGATTCTCTCTCTCTCTCTCCCACAGATTCTGGGAATCTGTCTCTCTCTCACACAGATTCTGGGACTCTCTATCTCTCTCCCAGAGTTTCTGGGAGTCTCTCGCTCTCTCCCACAGATTCTTGGACTCTCTCTCTGTCTCTCCCACAGATTCTGGGACTCTCTCTCTCTCACACAGAGTCTGGGACTCTCTCTCTCACTCTCCCACAGATTCTGGGATTCTCTCTCTCTCTCTCCCACATATTCTGGGGCTCTCTCTCTCTCTCTCTCTCTCTCCCACACATTCTGGGAATTTCTTTCTCTCTCCCACAGATTCAGGGTCTCTCTCTCTCTCCCACAGATTCTGGGACTCTCTATCTCTCTCCCACAGATTCTGGGAGTCTCTCGCTCTCTCCCACAGATTATTGGACTCTCTCTCTCTCGTTCCCACAGATTCTGGGACTCTCTCTCTCTCTCCCACAGATTCTGGGACTCTCTCTCTCTCTCCCACAGATTCCTGGACTCTCTCTCTCTCTCCCACAGATTCTGGGACTCTCTCTCTCTCTCCCACAGATTCTGGGACTCTCCCTCTCTCTCCCACATATTCTGGGACTCTCCCTCTCTCCCACAGATTCTGGGACTCTCTCTCTCTCACACAGATACAGGGACTCTCTCTCTCTCACACAGGTTCTGGGACTCTCTCTCTCTTCCACAGATTCTGGGACTCTCTCTCTCTCTCCCACAAATTCTGGGACTCTCTCTCTCTCCCAAACAGACTCAGGGAATCTCTCACACGGATACAGGGACTCTCTCTCTCGCACACAGACTCAGGGTCTCTCTCTCTCTCACACAGACTCAGGGATAGTCTCTCACACAGATTCTGGAGTCTCTCTATCTCTCCCACAGATTCTGGGACTCTCTCTCTCTCTCCCACAGATTCTGGGACTCTCTCTCCCACAGATTCTGGGATCTCTCTCTCTCTCTCCCACAGATTCTGGGACTATCTCTCTCACACAGACTCAGGGACTCTCTCTCACCCACAGATTCAGGGACTTTCTCTCTCTCACACAGACTCAGGGTCTCTCTCTCTCTCACACAGATTCTGGGACTCTCTCTTTCTCCCACAGATTCTGGGACTCTCTCTCGCTCTCCCACAGATTCTGGGACTCACTCTCTCTCTCTCTCCCACAGATTCTGGGACTCTCTCTCTCTCCCACAGATTCACGGACTCTCTCTCTCTCTCCCACAGATTCTGGGATTCTCTCTCTCTCTCCCACAGATTCTGGGACTCTCTCTCCCACAGATTCTGGGACTCTCTCTCTCTACCACAGATTCTGGGACTCTCTCTCTCTCTCCCACAGATTCTGGTACTCTCTCTCTCTCACACAGATACTGGGACTGTCTCTCTCTCACACAGATTCTGGGTTTCTCTCTCTCTCCCACACAGACTCAGGGAATCGCTCACACAGATACAGGGACTCTCTCTCTCTCACACAGACTCAGGGTCTCTCTGTCTCTCACACTGACTCAGGGATACTCTCTCAGACAGATTCTGGGACTCTCACTCTCTCTCACACATATTCTGGGACTCTCTCTCTCTCCCACAGATTCTGGGACCCTCTGTCTCCCTCCCACAGATTCTGGGACACTCTCTCTCTCTCCCACAGATTCTGGGACTCTCTCTCTCTCCCACAGATTCTGGGACTCTCTCTCTCTCCCACAGATTCTGGGAATCTCGCTCTCTCCCACAGATTCTGGGAGTCTCTCGCTCTCTCCCACAGATTCTGGGACTCTCTGTCTCTCTCCCACAGATTCTGGGACTCTCTCTCCCACAAATTCTGGGACTCTCTCTCTCTCTCCCACAGATTCTGGTACTCTCTCTCTCTCACACAGATACTGGGACTGTCTCTCTCTCACACAGGTTCTGGGACTCTCTCTCTCTTCCACAGATTCTTGGACTCTCTCTCTCTCTTCCACAGATTCTAGGACTCTCTCTCTCTCTCCCACAGATTCTGGGACTCTCTGTCTCTCTCCCACAGATTCTGGGACTCTCTCTCCCACAAATTCTGGGACTCTCTCTCTCTCTCCCACAGATTCTGGTACTCTCTCTCTCTCACACAGATACTGGGACTGTCTCTCTCTCACACAGGTTCTGGGACTCTCTCTCTTTCACACAGATTCTGGGTCTCTCTCTCTCTCTCCCACACAGACTCAGGGAATCGCTCACACAGTTACAGGGACTCTCTCTCTCTCACACAGACTCAGGGTCTCTCTGTCTCTCACACAGACTCAGGGATACTCTCTCACACAGATTCTGGGATTCTCTCTCTCTCTCACAGATTCTGGGACCCTCTGTCTCCCTCCCACAGATTCTGGGACTCTCTCTCTCTCTCTCCCACAGATTCTGGGACTCTCTCTCTCTCTCTCTCTCACACAGACTCGGGGACTATCTCTCTCACACAGACTCAGGGACTCTCTCTCACACAAGGATTCAGGCACTTTCTCTCTCTCACACAGACTCTGGGACTCTCTCTCTCTCACACAGATTCTGGGACTCTCTCTCTTTCCCACAGATTCTGGGACTCTCTCTCTCCCACAGATTCTGGGACACTCTCTCTCCCACAGATTCTGGGACTCTCTCTCTCTCTCCCACAGATTCTGGGACTCTCTCTCTCTCTCCCTCCCACAGATTCTGGGACTCTCTCTCTCTCTCCCACAGATTCAGGGACTCTCTCTCTCTCCCACAGATTCTGGGATTCTCTCTCTCTCTCCCACAGATTCTGGGAATCTGTCTCTCTCTCACACAGATTCTGGGACTCTCTCTCCCACAGATTCTGGGATCTCTCTCTCTCTCTCCCACAGATTCTGGGACTATCTCTCTCACACAGACTCAGGGACTCTCTCTCACCCACAGATTCAGGGACTTTCTCTCTCTCACACAGACTCAAGGTCTCTCTCTCTCTCACACAGATTCTGGGACTCTCTCTCTCTCCCACAGATTCTGGGACTCTCTCTCGCTCTCCCACAGATTCTGGGACTCACTCTCTCTCTCTCTCCCACAGATTCTGGGACTCTCTCTCTCTCCCACAGATTCTGGGACTCTCTCTCTCTCTCCCTCAGATTCTGGGACTCTCTCTCTCTCCCACAGATTCACGGACTCTCTCTCTCTCTCCCACAGATTCTGGGATTCTCTCTCTCTCTCCCACAGATTCTGGGACTCTCTCTCCCACAGATTCTGGGACTCTCTCTCTCTACCACAGATTCTGGGACTCTCTCTCTCTCTCCCACAGATTCTGGTACTCTCTCTCTCTCACACAGATACTGGGACTGTCTCTCTCTCACACAGATTCTGGGTTTCTCTCTCTCTCCCACACAGACTCAGGGAATCGCTCACACAGATACAGGGACTCTCTCTCTCTCACACAGACTCAGGGTCTCTCTGTCTCTCACACTGACTCAGGGATACTCTCTCAGACAGATTCTGGGACTCTCACTCTCTCTCACACAGACTCAGGGACTCTCTCTCTCTCGCACATCCTCAGGGACTCTCTCTCTCTCTCTCTCACACAGAGAATCAGGGACTAAGTCTCTCAGACCCATGGACTCTCTCTCTCACACAACCTCAGGGACTCACTCTCTCATACAGACTAAGGGACTCTCTCTCTCACGCAGACTCAGGGACTCTCTCTCTCACACAGACTCTGGGACTCTCTCTCTCCCAAAGATTCTGGGACACTCTCTCTCCCACAGATTCTGGGACTCTCTCTCGCTCTCCCACAGATTCTGGGACTCACTCTCTCTCTCTCTCCCACAGATTCTGGGACTCTCTCTCTCTCCCACAGATTCTGGGACTCTCTCTCTCTCACACAGATACTGGGACTCTCTCTCTCTCACACAGATACTGGGACTCTCTCTCTCTCTCACACAGGTTCTGGGACTCTCTCTCTCTCTCTCTCACACAGATACTGGGACTCTCTCTCTCTCTCACACAGATTCTGGGACTCTCTCTCTCTTCCACAGATTCTGGGTCTCTCTCTCTCTCCCACACAGACTCAGGGAATCGCTCACACAGATACAGGGACTCTCTCTCTCTCACACAGACGCAGGGTCTCTCTGTCTCTCACACTGACTCAGGGATACTCTCTCACACAGATTCTGGGACTCTCTCTCTCTCTCTCCCACAGATTCTGGGACTCTCTCTCTCTCTCCCACAGATTCTGGGACCCTCTCTCTCCCTCCCACAGATTCTGGGACTCTCTCTCTCTCTCCCACAGATTCTGGGACTCTCTCTCTCTCTCCCACAGATTCTGGGACTCTCTCTCTCTCTCTCTCACACAGACTCTGGGACTATCTCTCTCACACAGACTCAGGGACTCTCTCTCACACAAGGATTCAGGGACTTTCTCTCTCTCACACAGACTCTGGGACTCTCTCTCTCTCACACAGATTCTGGGACTCTCTCTCTTTCCCACAGATTCTGGGACTCTCTCTCTCCCACAGATTCTGGGACACTCTCTCTCCCACAGATTCTGGGACTCTCTCTCTCTCTCCCACAGATTCTGGGACTCTCTCTCTCTCTCCCACAGATTCTGGGACTCTCTCTCTCTCTCTCTCACACAGACTCGGGGACTATCTCTCTCACACAGACTCAGGGACTCTCTCTCACACAAGGATTCAGGGACTTTCTCTCTCTCACACAGACTCTGGGACTCTCTCTCTCTCACACAGATTCTGGGACTCTCTCTCTTTCCCACAGATTCTGGGACTCTCTCTCTCCCACAGATTCTGGGACACTCTCTCTCCCACAGATTCTGGGACTCTCTCTCGCTCTCCCACAGATTCTGGGACTCTCTCTCTCTCTCTCTCCCACAGATTCTGGGACTCTCTCTCTCTCTCCCACAGATTCAGGGACACTCTCTCTCTCCCACAGATTCTGGGATTCTCTCTCTCTCTTCCACAGATTCTGGGAATCTCTCTCTCTCCCACAGATTCTGGGACTCTCTATCTCTCTCCCACAGATTCTGGTAGTCTCTCGCTCTCTCCCACAGATTCTTGGAGTCTCTCTCTCTCTCTCCCACAGATTCTGGGACTCTCTCTCTCTCTCCCACAGATTCTGGGAATCCTTCGCTCTCTCCCACAGATTCTGGGACTCTCTCTCTCCCTCCCACATATTCTGGGACACTCTCTCTCTCCCACAGATTCTGGGACTCTCTCTCTCTCTCTCTCTCACACAGACTCTGGGACTATCTCTCTCACACAGACTCAGGGACTCTCACTCACACAAGGATTCAGGGACTTTCTCTCTCTCACACAGACTCTGGGACTCTCTCTCTCTCACACAGATTCTGGGACTCTCTCTCTCTCACACAGATACTGGGACTCTCTGTCTCTCACACAGATTCTGGGACTCTCTCTCTCTCCCACACAGACTCAGGGAATCTCTCACAAAGATACCGGGACTCTCTCTCTCTCACACAGACTCAGGGTCTCTCTCTCTCTCACACAGACTCAGGGATCCTCTCTCACACAGATTCTGGGACTCTCTATCTCTCACACAGATTCTGGGAGTCTCTCTCTCTCCCACAGATTCTGGGACTCTCTCTCTCTCTCCCACAGATTCTGGGACTCTCTCTCTCTCCCACAGATTCTGGGATCTCTCTCTCTCTCTCCCACAGATTCTGGGACTATCTCTCTCACACAGACTCAGGGACTCTCTCTCACCCACAGATTCAGGGACATTCTCTCTCTCACACAGACTCAGGGTCTCTCTCTCTCACACAGACTCAGGGTCTCTCTCTCTCTCACACAGATTCTGGGACTCTCTCTTTCTCCCACAGATTCTGGGACTCTCTCTCGCTCTCCCACAGATTCTGGGACTCACTCTCTCTCTCTCTCCCACAGATTCTGGGACTCTCTCTCTCTCCCTCAGATTCTGGGACTCTCTCTCTCTCCCACAGATTCACGGACTCTCTCTCTCTCTCCCACAGATTCTGGGATTCTCTCTCTCTCTCCCACAGATTCTGGGACTCTCTCTCCCACAGATTCTGGGACTCTCTCTCTCTACCACAGATTCTGGGACTCTCTCTCTCTCTCCCACAGATTCTGGTACTCTCTCTCTCTCACACAGATACTGGGACTGTCTCTCTCTCACACAGATTCTGGGTTTCTCTCTCTCTCCCACACAGACTCAGGGAATCGCTCACACAGATACAGGGACTCTCTCTCTCTCACACAGACTCAGGGTCTCTCTGTCTCTCACACTGACTCAGGGATACTCTCTCAGACAGATTCTGGGACTCTCACTCTCTCTCACACATATTCTGGGACTCTCTCTCTCTCCCACAGATTCTGGGACCCTCTGTCTCCCTCCCACAGATTCTGGGACACTCTCTCTCTCTCCCACAGATTCTGGGACTCTCTCTCTCTCCCACAGATTCTGGGACTCTCTCTCTCTCCCACAGATTCTGGGAATCTCGCTCTCTCCCACAGATTCTGGGAGTCTCTCGCTCTCTCCCACAGATTCTGGGACTCTCTGTCTCTCTCCCACAGATTCTGGGACTCTCTCTCCCACAAATTCTGGGACTCTCTCTCTCTCTCCCACAGATTCTGGTACTCTCTCTCTCTCACACAGATACTGGGACTGTCTCTCTCTCACACAGGTTCTGGGACTCTCTCTCTCTTCCACAGATTCTTGGACTCTCTCTCTCTCTTCCACAGATTCTAGGACTCTCTCTCTCTCTCCCACAGATTCTGGGACTCTCTGTCTCTCTCCCACAGATTCTGGGACTCTCTCTCCCACAAATTCTGGGACTCTCTCTCTCTCTCCCACAGATTCTGGTACTCTCTCTCTCTCACACAGATACTGGGACTGTCTCTCTCTCACACAGGTTCTGGGACTCTCTCTCTTTCACACAGATTCTGGGTCTCTCTCTCTCTCTCCCACACAGACTCAGGGAATCGCTCACACAGTTACAGGGACTCTCTCTCTCTCACACAGACTCAGGGTCTCTCTGTCTCTCACACAGACTCAGGGATACTCTCTCACACAGATTCTGGGATTCTCTCTCTCTCTCACAGATTCTGGGACCCTCTGTCTCCCTCCCACAGATTCTGGGACTCTCTCTCTCTCTCTCCCACAGATTCTGGGACTCTCTCTCTCTCTCTCTCTCACACAGACTCGGGGACTATCTCTCTCACACAGACTCAGGGACTCTCTCTCACACAAGGATTCAGGCACTTTCTCTCTCTCACACAGACTCTGGGACTCTCTCTCTCTCACACAGATTCTGGGACTCTCTCTCTTTCCCACAGATTCTGGGACTCTCTCTCTCCCACAGATTCTGGGACACTCTCTCTCCCACAGATTCTGGGACTCTCTCTCTCTCTCCCACAGATTCTGGGACTCTCTCTCTCTCTCCCTCCCACAGATTCTGGGACTCTCTCTCTCTCTCCCACAGATTCAGGGACTCTCTCTCTCTCCCACAGATTCTGGGATTCTCTCTCTCTCTCCCACAGATTCTGGGAATCTGTCTCTCTCTCACACAGATTCTGGGACTCTCTCTCCCACAGATTCTGGGATCTCTCTCTCTCTCTCCCACAGATTCTGGGACTATCTCTCTCACACAGACTCAGGGACTCTCTCTCACCCACAGATTCAGGGACTTTCTCTCTCTCACACAGACTCAAGGTCTCTCTCTCTCTCACACAGATTCTGGGACTCTCTCTCTCTCCCACAGATTCTGGGACTCTCTCTCGCTCTCCCACAGATTCTGGGACTCACTCTCTCTCTCTCTCCCACAGATTCTGGGACTCTCTCTCTCTCCCACAGATTCTGGGACTCTCTCTCTCTCCCTCAGATTCTGGGACTCTCTCTCTCTCCCACAGATTCACGGACTCTCTCTCTCTCTCCCACAGATTCTGGGATTCTCTCTCTCTCTCCCACAGATTCTGGGACTCTCTCTCCCACAGATTCTGGGACTCTCTCTCTCTACCACAGATTCTGGGACTCTCTCTCTCTCTCCCACAGATTCTGGTACTCTCTCTCTCTCACACAGATACTGGGACTGTCTCTCTCTCACACAGATTCTGGGTTTCTCTCTCTCTCCCACACAGACTCAGGGAATCGCTCACACAGATACAGGGACTCTCTCTCTCTCACACAGACTCAGGGTCTCTCTGTCTCTCACACTGACTCAGGGATACTCTCTCAGACAGATTCTGGGACTCTCACTCTCTCTCACACAGACTCAGGGACTCTCTCTCTCTCGCACATCCTCAGGGACTCTCTCTCTCTCTCTCTCACACAGAGAATCAGGGACTAAGTCTCTCAGACCCATGGACTCTCTCTCTCACACAACCTCAGGGACTCACTCTCTCATACAGACTAAGGGACTCTCTCTCTCACGCAGACTCAGGGACTCTCTCTCTCACACAGACTCTGGGACTCTCTCTCTCCCAAAGATTCTGGGACACTCTCTCTCCCACAGATTCTGGGACTCTCTCTCGCTCTCCCACAGATTCTGGGACTCACTCTCTCTCTCTCTCCCACAGATTCTGGGACTCTCTCTCTCTCCCACAGATTCTGGGACTCTCTCTCTCTCACACAGATACTGGGACTCTCTCTCTCTCACACAGATACTGGGACTCTCTCTCTCTCTCACACAGGTTCTGGGACTCTCTCTCTCTCTCTCTCACACAGATACTGGGACTCTCTCTCTCTCTCACACAGATTCTGGGACTCTCTCTCTCTTCCACAGATTCTGGGTCTCTCTCTCTCTCCCACACAGACTCAGGGAATCGCTCACACAGATACAGGGACTCTCTCTCTCTCACACAGACGCAGGGTCTCTCTGTCTCTCACACTGACTCAGGGATACTCTCTCACACAGATTCTGGGACTCTCTCTCTCTCTCTCCCACAGATTCTGGGACTCTCTCTCTCTCTCCCACAGATTCTGGGACCCTCTCTCTCCCTCCCACAGATTCTGGGACTCTCTCTCTCTCTCCCACAGATTCTGGGACTCTCTCTCTCTCTCCCACAGATTCTGGGACTCTCTCTCTCTCTCTCTCACACAGACTCTGGGACTATCTCTCTCACACAGACTCAGGGACTCTCTCTCACACAAGGATTCAGGGACTTTCTCTCTCTCACACAGACTCTGGGACTCTCTCTCTCTCACACAGATTCTGGGACTCTCTCTCTTTCCCACAGATTCTGGGACTCTCTCTCTCCCACAGATTCTGGGACACTCTCTCTCCCACAGATTCTGGGACTCTCTCTCTCTCTCCCACAGATTCTGGGACTCTCTCTCTCTCTCCCACAGATTCTGGGACTCTCTCTCTCTCTCTCTCACACAGACTCTGGGACTATCTCTTTCACACAGACTCAGGGACTCTCTCTCACACAAGGATTCAGGGACTTTCTCTCTCTCACACAGACTCTGGGACTCTCTCTCTCTCACACAGATTCTGGGACTCTCTCTCTCTCACACAGATTCTGGGACTCTCTCTCTTTCCCACAGATTCTGGGACTCTCTCTCTCCCACAGATTCTGGGACACTCTCTCTCCCACAGATTCTGGGACTCTCTCTCGCTCTCCAACAGATTCTGGGACTCTCTCTCTCTCTCTCTCCCACAGATTCTGGGACTCTCTCTCTCTCTCCCACAGATTCAGGGACACTCTCTCTCTCCCACAGATTCTGGGATTCTCTCTCTCTCTCCCACAGATTCTGGGAATCTCTCTCTCTCCCACAGATTCTGGGACTCTCTATCTCTCTCCCACAGATTCTGGTAGTCTCTCGCTCTCTCCCACAGATTCTTGGAGTCTCTCTCTCTCTCTCCCACAGATTCTGGGACTCTCTCTCTCTCTCCCACAGATTCTGGGAATCCTTCGCTCTCTCCCACAGATTCTGGGACTCTCTCTCTCCCTCCCACATATTCTGGGACACTCTCTCTCTCCCACAGATTCTGGGACTCTCTCTCTCTCTCTCTCTCACACAGACTCTGGGACTCTCTCTCTCTCACACAGACTCAGGGACTCTCACTCACACAAGGATTCAGGGACTTTCTCTCTCTCACACAGACTCTGGGACTCTCTCTCTCTCACACAGATTCTGGGACTCTCTCTCTCTCACACAGATACTGGGACTCTCTGTCTCTCACACAGATTCTGGGACTCTCTCTCTCTCCCACACAGACTCAGGGAATCTCTCACAAAGATACCGGGACTCTCTCTCTCTCACACAGACTCAGGGTCTCTCTCTCTCTCACACAGACTCAGGGATCCTCTCTCACACAGATTCTGGGACTCTCTATCTCTCACACAGATTCTGGGAGTCTCTCTCTCTCCCACAGATTCTGGGACTCTCTCTCTCTCTCCCACAGATTCTGGGACTCTCTCTCTCTCCCACAGATTCTGGGATCTCTCTCTCTCTCTCCCACAGATTCTGGGACTATCTCTCTCACACAGACTCAGGGACTCTCTCTCACCCACAGATTCAGGGACATTCTCTCTCTCACACAGACTCAGGGTCTCTCTCTCTCACACAGACTCTGGGACTCTCTCTCTCTCACACAGATTCTGGGACTCTCTCTCTCTCCCACAGATTCTGGGACTCTCTCTCTCCCACAGATTTTGGGACTCTCTCTCTCTCTCTCCCACAGATTCTGGGACTCTCAATCTCTCCCACAGATTCTGGGAATCTCTCTCTCTCTCCAACAGATTCTGTGACTCTCTCCCTCAGATTCCTGGAAAATCTCTCTCCCACAGATTCTGGGACTCTCTCTCTCTCTCCCCCACAGATTCTGGGACTCTCTCACTCTCTCCCACAGATTCTGGGACTCTCTCTCTCTCCCACAGATTCTGGAACTCTCTCTCTCTCCCACAGATTCTGGGACTCTCTCTCTCTCCCACAGATTCTGGGACTCTCTCTCTCTCTCCCCCAGAGATTCTGGGACTCTCTCACTCTCTCCCACAGATTCTGGGACTCGCTCTCTCTCCCACAGATTCTGGGACTCTCTCTCTTTCCCACAGATTCTGGGACTCTCTCTCTCTCTCCAACAGATTCTGTGACTCTCTCTCTGCCTCAGATTCCTGGAAAATCTCTCTCCCACAGATTCTGGGACTCTCTCGCTATCCCACAGATTCTGGGAGTCTCTCTGTCTCTCTCCTACAGATTCTGGGACTCTCTCTCTCTCTCTCCCTCAGATTCTGGGACTCACCCTCTCTATCCCACAGATTCCGGGACTCTCTCTCTCTCTCCCACAGATTCTGGGACACTCTCTCTCTCTCCCAGTGATTCTGGTACTCTCTCTCTCTCTCCCACAGATTCTGGGACTCTCTCTCTCTCTCTCCCACAGATTCTGGGACTCTCTCTCTCTCACCCCCACAGATTCTGGGACTCTCTCACTCTCTCCCACAAATTCTGGGACTCTCTCTCTCTCCCACAGATTCTGGGACTCTCTATCTCTCTCCCACAGATTCTGGGAGTCTCTTGCTCTCTCCCACAGATTCTTGGACTCTCTCTCTCTCTCTCTCCCACAGATTCTGGGACTCTCTCTCTCTCTCCCACAGATTCTGGGAATCTCTCTCTCTCTCCCACAGATTCTGGGACTCTCTCTCTCTCTCCCACATATTCTGGGACTCTCTCTCTCTCCCACAGATTCTGGGACTCTCTCTCTCTCTCTCACACACAGACGCTGGGACTATTTCTCTCATACAGACTCAGGGACTCTCACTCACACAAGCATTCAGGGACTTTCTCTCTCTCACACAGATTCTGGGACTCTCTCTCTTTCCCACAGATTCTGGGACAATCTCTCTCCCACAGATTCTGGGACTCTCTCTCGCTCTCCCACAGATTCTGGGACTCTCTCTCTCTGTCCCACAGATTCTGGGATTCTCTCTCTCTTTCCCACAGATTCTGGGAATCTCTCTCTCTCCCACAGATTCTGGGACTCTCTATCTCACTCCCACAGATTCTTGGACTCTCTCTCTCTCTCTCCCACAGATTCTGGGACTCTCTCTCTCTCACCCACAGATTCTGGGACTCTCTCTCACACAGATTCCGGGAGTTTCTCTCTCTCCCACAGATTCTGGGACGCTCTCTCTCTCTCCCACAGATTCTGGGACTATCTCTCTCACACAGACTCAGGGACTCTCTCTCACCCACAGATTCAGGGACTTTCTCTCTCTCTCTCTCTCACACAGACTCTGGGACTCTCTCTCTCTCACACAGATTCTGGGACTCTCTCTCTCTCCCACAGATTCTGGGACTCTCTCTCTCCCACAGATTTTGGGACTCTCTCTCTCTCTCTCCCACAGATTCTGGGACTCTCTCTCTCTCTCCCACAGATTCTGGGACTCTCTCTCTCTCCCACAGATTCTGCGACTCTCTCTCTCTCACACAGATTCTGGGACTCTCTCTCTCTCCCACAGATTCTGGGACTCTCTCTCTCTCCCACAGATTCTGGGACTCTCTCTCTCTCACACAGAGTCTGGGATTCTCTCTCTCTCTCTCCCACATATTCTGGGGCTCTCTCTCTCTCTCTCTCTCTCTCCCACACATTCTGGGAATTTCTTTCTCTCTCCCACAGATTCAGGGACTCTCTCTCTCTCCCACAGATTCTGGGACTCTCTATCTCTCTCCCACAGATTCTGGGAGTCTCTCGCTCTCTCCCACAGATTATTGGACTCTCTCTCTCTCGTTCCCACAGATTCTGGGACTCTCTCTCTCTCTCCCACAGATTCTGGGATTCTCTCTCTCTCTCCCACAGATTCTGGGACTCTCTCTCTCTCTCCCACAGATTCTGGGACTCTCTCTCTCTCCCACAGATTCTGGGACTCTCCCTCTCTCTCCCACATATTCTGGGACTCTCCCTCTCTCCCACAGATTCTGGGACTCTCTCTCTCTACCACAGATTCTGGGACTCTCTCTCTCTATCCCACTGATTCTGGGACTCTCTCTCTCTCACACAGATACTGGGACTCTCTCTCTCTCACACAGGTTCTGGGACTCTCTCTCTCTTCCACAGATTCTGGGACTCTCTCTCTCTCTCCCACAGATTCTGGGACTCTCTCTCTCTCCCAAACAGACTCAGGGAATCTCTCACACGGATACAGGGACTCTCTCTCTCGCACACAGACTCAGGGTCTCTCTCTCTCTCACACAGACTCAGGATACTCTCTCACACAGATTCTGGAGTCTCTCTCTCTCCCACAGATTCTGGGACTCTCTCTCTCTCTCCCACAGATTCTGGGACTCTCTCTCTCTCCCACAGATTCTGGGATCTCTCTCTCTCTCTCCCACAGATTCTGGAACTATCTCTCTCACACAGACTCAGGGACTCTCTCTCACCCACAGATTCAGGGACTTTCTCTCTCTCACACAGACTCAGGGTCTCTCTCTCTCTCACACAGATTCTGGGACTCTCTCTCTCTCCCACAGATTCTGGGACTCTCTCTCGCTCTCCCACAGATTCTGGGACTCACTCTCTCTCTCTCTCCCACAGATTCTGGGACTCTCTCTCTCTCCCACAGATTCTGGGACTCTCTCTCTCTCCCTCAGATTCTGGGACACTCTCTCTCTCTCCCACAGATTCACGGACTCTCTCTCTCTCTCCCACAGATTCTGGGATTCTCTCTCTCTCTCCCACAGATTCTGGGACTCTCTCTCTCTACCACAGATTCTGGGACTCTCTCTCTCTCTCCCACAGATTCTGGTACTCTCTCTCTCTCACACAGATACTGGGACTGTCTCTCTCTCACACAGATTCTGGGTTTCTCTCTCTCTCCCACACAGACTCAGGGAATCGCTCACACAGATACAGGGACTCTCTCTCTCTCACACAGACTCAGGGTCTCTCTGTCTCTCACACTGACTCAGGGATACTCTCTCAGACAGATTCTGGGACTCTCACTCTCTCTCACACATATTCTGGGACTCTCTCTCTCTCCCACAGATTCTGGGACCCTCTGTCTCCCTCCCACAGATTCTGGGACACTCTCTCTCTCTCCCACAGATTCTGGGACTCTCTCTCTCTCCCACAGATTCTGGGACTCTCTCTCTCTCCCACAGATTCTGGGAATCTCGCTCTCTCCCACAGATTCTGGGAGTCTCTCGCTCTCTCCCACAGATTCTGGGACTCTCTGTCTCTCTCCCACAGATTCTGGGACTCTCTCTCCCACAAATTCTGGGACTCTCTCTCTCTCTCCTACAGATTCTGGTACTCTCTCTCTCTCACACAGATACTGGGACTGTCTCTCTCTCACACAGGTTCTGGGACTCTCTCTCTCTTCCACAGATTCTTGGACTCTCTCTCTCTCTTCCACAGATTCTAGGACTCTCTCTCTCTCTCCCACAGATTCTGCGACTCTCTGTCTCTCTCCCACAGATTCTGGGACTCTCTCTCCCACAAATTCTGGGACTCTCTCTCTCTCTCCCACAGATTCTGGTACTCTCTCTCTCTCACACAGATACTGGGACTGTCTCTCTCTCACACAGGTTCTGGGACTCTCTCTCTTTCACACAGATTCTGGGTCTCTCTCTCTCTCTCCCACACAGACTCAGGGAATCGCTCACACAGTTACAGGGACTCTCTCTCTCTCACACAGACTCAGGGTCTCTCTGTCTCTCACACAGACTCAGGGATACTCTCTCACACAGATTCTGGGATTCTCTCTCTCTCTCACAGATTCTGGGACCCTCTGTCTCCCTCCCACAGATTCTGGGACTCTCTCTCTCTCTCTCCCACAGATTCTGGGACTCTCTCTCTCTCTCTCTCTCACACAGACTCGGGGACTATCTCTCTCACACAGACTCAGGGACTCTCTCTCACACAAGGATTCAGGCACTTTCTCTCTCTCACACAGACTCTGGGACTCTCTCTCTCTCACACAGATTCTGGGACTCTCTCTCTTTCCCACAGATTCTGGGACTCTCTCTCTCCCACAGATTCTGGGACACTCTCTCTCCCACAGATTCTGGGACTCTCTCTCTCTCTCCCACAGATTCTGGGACTCTCTCTCTCTCTCCCTCCCACAGATTCTGGGACTCTCTCTCTCTCTCCCACAGATTCAGGGACTCTCTCTCTCTCCCACAGATTCTGGGATTCTCTCTCTCTCTCCCACAGATTCTGGGAATCTGTCTCTCTCTCACACAGATTCTGGGACTCTCTATCTCTCTCCCAGAGTTTCTGGGAGTCTCTCGCTCTCTCCCACAGATTCTTCGACTCTTTCTCTCTCTCTCCCACTGATTCTGGGATTCTCTCTCTCTCTCCCACAGATTCTGGGAATCTGTCTCTCACTCACACAGATTCTGGGACTCTCTATCTCTCTCCAACAGATTCTGTGACTCTCTCTCTGCCTCAGATTCCTGGAAAATCTCTCTCCCACAGATTCTGGGACTCTCTCGCTATCCCACAGATTCTGGGAGTCTCTCTGTCTCTCTCCTACAGATTCTGGGACTCTCTCTCTCTCTCTCCCTCAGATTCTGGGACTCACCCTCTCTATCCCACAGATTCCGGGACTCTCTCTCTCTCTCCCACAGATTCTGGGACACTCTCTCTCTCTCCCAGTGATTCTGGTACTCTCTCTCTCTCTCCCACAGATTCTGGGACGCTCTCTCTCTCTCTCCCACAGATTCTGGGACTCTCTCACTCTCTCCCTCAAATTCTGGGACTCTCTCTCTCTCCCACAGATTCTGGGACTCTCTCTCTCTCTCTCACACACAGACGCTGGGACTATTTCTCTCATACAGACTCAGGGACTCTCACTCACACAAGCATTCAGGGACTTTCTCTCTCTCACACAGATTCTGGGACTCTCTCTCTTTCCCACAGATTCTGGGACAATCTCTCTCCCACAGATTCTGGGACTCTCTCTCGCTCTCCCACAGATTCTGGGACTCTCTCACTCTCTCTCTCTCTCTGTCCCACAGATTCTGGGATTCTCTCTCTCTATCCCACAGATTCTGGGAATCTATCTCTCTCCCACAGATTCTTGGACTCTCTCTCTCTCTCTCCCACAGATTCTGGGACTCTCTCTCTCTCACCCACAGATTCTGGGACTCTCTCTCACACAGATTCCGGGAGTTTCTCTCTCTCCCACAGATTCTGGGACGCTCTCTCTCTCTCCCACAGATTCTGGGACTATCTCTCTCACACAGACTCTGGGACTCTCTCTCACCCACAGATTCAGGGACTTTCTCTCTCTCTCTCTCTCACACAGACTCTGGGACTCTCTCTCTCTCACACAGATTCTGGGAGTCTCTCTCTCTCACACAGATTCTGGGACTCTCTCTCTCCCACAGATTCTGGGACTCTCTCTCTCCCACAGATTTTGGGACTCTCTCTCTCTCTCTCCCACAGATTCTGGGACTCTCTCTCTCTCTCCCACAGATTCTGGGACACTCTCTCTCTCTCCCACAGATTCTGCGACTCTCTCACTCTCACACAGATTCTGGGACTCTCTCTCTCTCCCACAGATTCTGGGACTCTCTCTCTCTCCCACAGATTCTGGGACTCTCTCTCTCTCACACAGAGTCTGGGACTCTCTCTCTCACTCTCCCACAGATTCTGGGATTCTCTCTCTCTCTCTCCCACATATTCTGGGGCTCTCTCTCTCTCTCTCTCTCTCCCACACATTCTGGGAATTTCTTTCTCTCTCCCACAGATTCAGGGACTCTCTCTCTCTCCCACAGATTCTGGGACTCTCTATCTCTCTCCCACAGATTCTGGGAGTCTCTCGCTCTCTCCCACAGATTATTGGACTCTCTCTCTCTCGTTCCCACAGATTCTGGGACTCTCTCTCTCTCTCCCACAGATTCTGGGACTCTCTCTCTCTCTCCCACAGATTCTGGGACTCTCTCTCTCTCTCCCACAGATTCTGGGACTCTCTCTCTCTCTCCCACAGATTCTGGGACTCTCCCTCTCTCTCCCACATATTCTGGGACTCTCCCTCTCTCCCACAGATTCTGGGACTCTCTCTCTCTACCACAGATTCTGGGACTCTCTCTCTCTATCCCACTGATTCTGGGACTCTCTCTCTCTCACACAGATACTGGGACTCTCTCTCTCTCACACAGGTTCTGGGACTCTCTCTCTCTTCCACAGATTCTGGGACTCTCTGTCTCTCACACAGATTCTGGGACTCTCTCTCTCTCCCAAACAGACTCAGGGAATCTCTCACACAGATACAGGGACTCTCTCTCTCGCACACAGACTCAGGGTCTCTCTCTCTCTCACACAGACTCAGGGATACTCTCTCACACAGATTCTGGAGTCTCTCTCTCTCCCACAGATTCTGGGACTCTCTCTCTCTCTCCCACAGATTCTGGGACTCTCTCTCTCTCCCACAGATTCTGGGATCTCTCTCTCTCTCTCCCACAGATTCTGGGACTATCTCTCTCACACAGACTCAGGGACTCTCTCTCACCCACAGATTCAGGGACTTTCTCTCTCTCACACAGACTCAGGGTCTCTCTCTCTCTCACACAGATTCTGGGACTCTCTCTCTCTCCCACAGATTCTGGGACTCTCTCTCGCTCTCCCACAGATTCTGGGACTCACTCTCTCTCTCTCTCCCACAGATTCTGGGACTCTCTCTCTCTCCCACAGATTCTGGGACTCTCTCTCTCTCCCTCAGATTCTGGGACACTCTCTCTCTCTCCCACAGATTCACGGACTCTCTCTCTCTCTCCCACAGATTCTGGGATTCTCTCTCTCTCTCCCACAGATTCTGGGACTCTCTCTCTCTCTCTCCCACAGATTCTGGGACTCTCTCTCTCTCACCCACAGATTCTGGGACTCTCTCTCACACAGATTCCGGGAGTTTCTCTCTCTCCCACAGATTCTGGGACGCTCTCTCTCTCTCCCACAGATTCTGGGACTATCTCTCTCACACAGACTCTGGGACTCTCTCTCACCCACAGATTCAGGGACTTTCTCTCTCTCTCTCTCTCACACAGACTCTGGGACTCTCTCTCTCTCCCACAGATTCTGGGACTCTCTCTCTCCCACAGATTTTGGGACTCTCTCTCTCTCTCTCCCACAGATTCTGGGACTCTCTCTCTCTCTCCCACAGATTCTGGGACACTCTCTCTCTCTCCCACAGATTCTGCGACTCTCTCTCTCTCTCCCACAGATTCTGCGACTCTCTCACTCTCACACAGATTCTGGGACTCTCTCTCTCTCCCACAGATTCTGGGACTCTCTCTCTCTCCCACAGATTCTGGGACTCTCTCTCTCTCACACAGAGTCTGGGACTCTCTCTCTCACTCTCCCACAGATTCTGGGATTCTCTCTCTCTCTCTCCCACATATTCTGGGGCTCTCTCTCTCTCTCTCTCTCTCCCACACATTCTGGGAATTTCTTTCTCTCTCCCACAGATTCAGGGACTCTCTCTCTCTCCCACAGATTCTGGGACTCTCTATCTCTCTCCCACAGATTCTGGGAGTCTCTCGCTCTCTCCCACAGATTATTGGACTCTCTCTCTCTCGTTCCCACAGATTCTGGGACTCTCTCTCTCTCTCCCACAGATTCTGGGACTCTCTCTCTCTCTCCCACAGATTCTGGGACTCTCTCTCTCTCTCCCACAGATTCTGGGACTCTCTCTCTCTCTCCCACAGATTCTGGGACTCTCCCTCTCTCTCCCACATATTCTGGGACTCTCCCTCTCTCCCACAGATTCTGGGACTCTCTCTCTCTACCACAGATTCTGGGACTCTCTCTCTCTATCCCACTGATTCTGGGACTCTCTCTCTCTCACACAGATACTGGGACTCTCTCTCTCTCACACAGGTTCTGGGACTCTCTCTCTCTTCCACAGATTCTGGGACTCTCTGTCTCTCACACAGATTCTGGGACTCTCTCTCTCTCCCAAACAGACTCAGGGAATCTCTCACACGGATACAGGGACTCTCTCTCTCGCACACAGACTCAGGGTCTCTCTCTCTCTCACACAGACTCAGGGATACTCTCTCACACAGATTCTGGAGTCTCTCTCTCTCCCACAGATTCTGGGACTCTCTCTCTCTCTCCCACAGATTCTGGGACTCTCTCTCTCTCCCACAGATTCTGGGATCTCTCTCTCTCTCTCCCACAGATTCTGGGACTATCTCTCTCACACAGACTCAGGGACTCTCTCTCACCCACAGATTCAGGGACTTTCTCTCTCTCACACAGACTCAGGGTCTCTCTCTCTCTCACACAGATTCTGGGACTCTCTCTCTCTCCCACAGATTCTGGGACTCTCTCTCGCTCTCCCACAGATTCTGGGACTCACTCTCTCTCTCTCTCCCACAGATTCTGGGACTCTCTCTCTCTCCCACAGATTCTGGGACTCTCTCTCTCTCCCTCAGATTCTGGGACACTCTCTCTCTCTCCCACAGATTCACGGACTCTCTCTCTCTCTCCCACAGATTCTGGGATTCTCTCTCTCTCTCCCACAGATTCTGGGACTCTCTCTCCCACAGATTCTGGGACTCTCTCTCTCTACCACAGATTCTGGGACTCTCTCTCTATCTCCCACAGATTCTGGTACTCTCTCTCTCTCACACAGATACTGGGACTGTCTCTCTCTCACACAGATTCTGGGTTTCTCTCTCTCTCCCACACAGACTCAGGGAATCGCTCACACAGATACAGGGACTCTCTCTCTCTCACACAGACTCAGGGTCTCTCTGTCTCTCACACTGACTCAGGGATACTCTCTCAGACAGATTCTGGGACTCTCACTCTCTCTCACACATATTCTGGGACTCTCTCTCTCTCCCACAGATTCTGGGACCCTCTGTCTCCCTCCCACAGATTCTGGGACACTCTCTCTCCCACAGATTCTGGGACTCTCTCTCTCTCCCACAGATTCTGGGACTCTCTCTCTCTCCCACAGATTCTGGGAATCTCGCTCTCTCCCACAGATTCTGGGAGTCTCTCGCTCTCTCCCACAGATTCTGGGACTCTCTGTCTCTCTCCCACAGATTCTGGGACTCTCTCTCCCACAAATTCTGGGACTCTCTCTCTCTCTCCCACAGATTCTGGTACTCTCTCTCTCTCACACAGATACTGGGACTGTCTCTCTCTCACACAGGTTCTGGGACTCTCTCTCTCTCTCTCACACAGATTCTGGGACTCTCTCTCTCTCCCACAGATTCTGGGATTCTCTCTCTCTCTCCCCCACAGATTCTGGGAGTCTCTCACTCTCTCCCACAGATTCTGGGACACTCTCTCTTTCCCACAGATTCTGGGACTCTCTCTCTCTCTCCAACAGATTCTGTGACTCTCTCTCTGCCTCAGATTCCTGGAAAATCTCTCTCCCACAGATTCTGGGACTCTCTCGCTATCCCACAGATTCTGGGAGTCTCTCTGTCTCTCTCCTACAGATTCTGGCACTCTCTCTCTCTCTCTCCCTCAGATTCTGGGACTCACCCTCTCTATCCCACAGATTCCAGGACTCTCTCTCTCTCTTCCACAGATTCTGGGGCACTCTCTCTCTCTCCCACAGATTCTGGGACTCTCCCTCTCTCTCCCACATATTCTGGGACTCTCCCTCTCTCCCACAGATTCTGGGACTCTCTCTCTCTACCACAGATTCTGGGACTCTCTCTCTCTATCCCACTGATTCTGGGACTCTCTCTCTCTCACACAGATACTGGGACTCTCTCTCTCTCACACAGGTTCTGGGACTCTCTCTCTCTTCCACAGATTCTGGGACTCTCTGTCTCTCACACAGATTCTGGGACTCTCTCTCTCTCCCAAACAGACTCAGGGAATCTCTCACACGGATACAGGGACTCTCTCTCTCGCACACAGACTCAGGGTCTCTCTCTCTCTCACACAGACTCAGGGATACTCTCTCACACAGATTCTGGAGTCTCTCTCTCTCCCACAGATTCTGGGACTCTCTCTCTCTCTCCCACAGATTCTGGGACTCTCTCTCTCTCCCACAGATTCTGGGATCTCTCTCTCTCTCTCCCACAGATTCTGGGACTATCTCTCTCACACAGACTCAGGGACTCTCTCTCACCCACAGATTCAGGGACTTTCTCTCTCTCACACAGACTCAGGGTCTCTCTCTCTCTCACACAGATTCTGGGACTCTCTCTCTCTCCCACAGATTCTGGGACTCTCTCTCGCTCTCCCACAGATTCTGGGACTCACTCTCTCTCTCTCTCCCACAGATTCTGGGACTCTCTCTCTCTCCCACAGATTCTGGGACTCTCTCTCTCTCCCACAGATTCTGGGACACTCTCTCTCTCTCCCACAGATTCACGGACTCTCTCTCTCTCTCCCACAGATTCTGGGATTCTCTCTCTCTCTCCCACAGATTCTGGGACTCTCTCTCCCACAGATTCTGGGACTCTCTCTCTCTACCACAGATTCTGGGACTCTCTCTCTCTCTCCCACAGATTCTGGTACTCTCTCTCTCTCACACAGATACTGGGACTGTCTCTCTCTCACACAGATTCTGGGTTTCTCTCTCTCTCCCACACAGACTCAGGGAATCGCTCACACAGATACAGGGACTCTCTCTCTCTCACACAGACTCAGGGTCTCTCTGTCTCTCACACAGACTCAGGGATACTCTCTCAGACAGATTCTGGGACTCTCACTCTCTCCCACAGATTCTGGGACCCTCTGTCTCCCTCCCACAGATTCTGGGACACTCTCTCTCTCTCCCACAGATTCTGGGACTCTCTCTCTCTCCCACAGATTCTGGGACTCTCTCTCTCTCCCACAGATTCTGGGACTCTCTCTCTCTCCCACAGATTCTGGGAATCTCGCTCTCTCCCACAGATTCTGGGACTCTCTCTCCCACAAATTCTGGGACTCTCTCTCTCTCTCCCACAGATTCTGGTACTCTCTCTCTCTCACACAGATACTGGGACTGTCTCTCTCTCCCACAGATTCTGGGACTCTCTCTCTCTCTCCCACAGATTCTGGGACTCTCTCTCTCTCCCACAGATTCTGGGAATCTCGCTCTCTCCCACAGATTCTGGGACTCTCTCTCCCACAAATTCTGGGACTCTCTCTCTCTCTCTCACACAGATACTGGGACTGTCTCTCTCTCCCACAGATTCTTGGACTCTCTCTCTCTCTCTCACACAGATTCTGGGAGTTTCTCTCTCTCTCCCACAGATTCTGGGACTCTCTCTCTCTCTCTCCCACAGATTCTGGGACTCTCTCTCTCTCTCCCACAGATTCTGGGAATCTCTCTCTCTCTCCCACAGATACTGGGACTGTCTCTCTCTCACACAGGTTCTGGGACTCTCTCTCTCTTCCACAGATTCTTGGACTCTCTCTCTCTCTCTCCCACAGATTCTGGGAATCTGTCTCTCTCTCACACAGATTCTGGGAGTTTCTCTCTCTCTCCCACAGATTCTGGGACTCTCTCTCTCCCACAGATTATTGGACTCTCTCTCTCTCTCTCCCACAAATTCTGGGACTCTCTCTCTCTCTCCCACAGATTCTGGGAATCTCTCTCTCTCTCCCACAGATACTGGGACTGTCTCTCTCTCACACAGGTTCTGGGACTCTCTCTCTCTCTCTCCCACAGATTCTGGGAATCTCTCTCTCTCTCCCACAGATTCTGGGAATCTCTCTCTCTCTCCCACAGATTCTGGGAATCTCTCTCTCTCTCCCACAGATTCTGGGAATCTCTCTCTCTCTCCCACAGATTCTGGGAATCTCTCTCTCTCTCCCACAGATTCTGGGAATCTCTCTCTCTCTCCCACAGATTCTGGGAATCTCTCTCTCTCTCCCACAGATTCTGGGAATCTCTCTCTCTCTCCCACAGATTCTGGGAATCTCTCTCTCTCTCCCACAGATTCTGGGAATCTCTCTCTCTCTCCCACAGATTCTGGGAATCTCTCTCTCTCTCCCACAGATTCTGGGAATCTCTCTCTCTCTCCCACAGATTCTGGGAATCTCTCTCTCTCTCCCACAGATTCTGGGAATCTCTCTCTCTCTCCCACAGATTCTGGGAATCTCTCTCTCTCTCCCACAGATTCTGGGAATCTCTCTCTCTCTCCCACAGATTCTGGGAATCTCTCTCTCTCTCCCACAGATTCTGGGAATCTCTCTCTCTCCCACAGATTCTGGGACTCTCTCTCTCTCTCCCACAGATTCTGGGACTCTCTCTCTCCCACAGATTCTGGGACTCTCTCTCTCTCCCACAGATTCTGGGACTCTCTCTCCCTCTCTCTCACACAGACTCAGGGACTCTCTCTCACACAAGGATTCAGGGACTTTCTCTCTCTCACACAGACTCTGGGACTCTCTCTCTCACACACAGATTCTGGGACTCTCTCTCTTTCCCACAGATTCTGGGACTCTCTCTCTCTCTCTCACAGATTCTGGGACACTCTCTCTCCCACAGATTCTGGGACTCTCTCTCGCTCTCCCACAGATTCTGGGACTCTCTCTCTCTCTCTCTCCCACAGATTCTGGGACTCTCTCTCTCTCTCTCTCTCTCCCACAGATTCTGGGACTCTCTCTCTCTCTCTCCCACAGATTCTGGGACTCTCTCTCTCTCTCCCACAGATTCAGGGACTCTCTCTCTCTCCCACAGATTCTGGGATTCTCTCTCTCTCTCCCACAGATTCTGGGAATCTCTCTCTCTCTCCCACATATTCTGGGACCCTCCCTCTCTCCCACAGATTCTGGGACTCTCTCTCTCTACCACAGATTCTGGGACTCTCTCTCTCTACCACAGATTCTGGGACTCTCTCTCTCTCTCCCACTGATTCTGGGACTCTCTCTCTCTCTCACACAGATACTGGGTCTCTCTCTCTCTTCCACAGATTCTGGGACTCTCTGTATCTCACACAGATTCTGGGACTCTCTCTCTCTCCCACACAGACTCAGGGAATCTCTCACACAGACTCAGGGACTCTCTCTCACACAAGGATTCAGGGATTTTCTCTCTCTCACACAGACTCTGGGACTCTCTCTCTCACATACAGATTCTGGGACTCTCTCTCTTTCCCACAGATTCTGGGACTCTCTCTCTCTCTCTCACAGATTCTGGGACACTCTCTCTCCCACAGATTCTGGGACTCTCTCTCGCTCTCCCACAGATTCTGGGACTCTCTCTCTCTCTCTCTCCCACAGATTCTGGGACTCTCTCTCTCTCTCTCTCCCACAGATTCTGGGACTCTCTCTCTCTCTCTCTCCCACAGATTCTGGGACTCTCTCTCTCTCTCTCCCACAGATTCTGGGACTCTCTCTCTCTCTCCCACAGATTCAGGGACTCTCTCTCTCTCCCACAGATTCTGGGATTCTCTCTCTCTCTCCCACAGATTCTGGGAATCTCTCTCTCTCCCACAGATTCTGGGACTCTCTATCTCTCTCCCACAGATTCTGGGAGTCTCTATCTCTCTCCCACAGATTCTGGGAGTCTCTATCTCTCTCCCACAGATTCTGGGAGTCTCTCGCTCTCTCCCACAGATTCTTGGACTCTCTCTCTCTCGTTCCCACAGATTCTGGGACTCTCTCTCTCTCTCCCACAGATTCTGGGACTCTCTCTCTCTCTCCCACAGATTCTGGCACTCTCTCTCTCTCTCCCACATATTCTGGGACTCTCCCTCTCTCCCACAGATTCTGGGACTCTCTCTCTCTACCAGATTCTGGGACTCTCTCTCTCTCTCCCACTGATTCTGGGACTCTCTCTCTCTCTCACACAGATACTGGGTCTCTCTCTCTCTTCCACAGATTCTGGGACTCTCTGTCTCTCACACAGATTCTGGGACTCTCTCTCTCTCCCACACAGACTCAGGGAATCTCTCACACAGATACAGGGACTCTCTCTCTCGCACACAGACTCAGGGTCTCTCTCTCTCTCACACAGACTCAGGGATACTCTCTCACACAGATTCTGGAGTCTCTCTCTCTCCCACAGATTCTGGGACTCTCTCTCTCTCCCACAGATTCTGGGATCTCTCTCTCTCTCTCCCACAGATTCTGGGACTATGTCTCTCACACAGACTCAGGGACTCTCTCTCACCCACAGATTCAGGGACTTTCTCTCTCTCACACAGACTCAGGGTCTCTCTCTCTCTCACACGGACTCTGGGACTCTCTCTCTCTCTCTCACACAGATTCTGGGACTCTCTCTCTCTCCCACAGATTCTGGGATTCTCTCTCTCTCTCCCCCACAGATTCTGGGAGTCTCTCACTCTCTCCCACAGATTCTGGGACTCTCTCTCTTTCCCACAGATTCTGGGACTCTCTCTCTCTCTCCAACAGATTCTGTGACTCTCTCTCTGCCTCAGATTCCTGGAAAATCTCTCTCCCACAGATTCTGGGACTCTCTCGCTATCCCACAGATTCTGGGAGTCTCTCTGTCTCTCTCCTACAGATTCTGGGACTCTCTCTCTCTCTCTCCCTCAGATTCTGGGACTCTCTCTCTCTCTTCCACAGATTCTGGGACTCTCTCTCTCTCCCACAGATTCTGGGACTCACCCTCTCTATCCCACAGATTCCAGGACTCTCTCTCTCTCTTCCACAGATTCTGGGGCACTCTCTCTCTCTCCCACAGATTCTGGGATTCTCTCTCTCCCACAGACTCTGGGACACTCTCTCTCTCTCCCAGTGATTCTGGTACTCTCTCTCTCTCTTCCACAGATTATGGTACTCTCTCTCTCTCCCACAGATTCTGGGACTCTCTCTCTCTCCCACAGATTCTGGGACTCTCTCTCTCTCTCCCACAGATTCTGGGACTCTCTCCCTCTCTCCCACAGATTCTGGGACTCTCTCTCTCTCTCCCACAGATTCTGGGACTCTCTCTCTCTCTCCCCCACAGATTCTGGGACTCTCTCTCACACAGATTCCTGGAAGCTCTCTCTCCCACAGATTCTGGGACTCGCTCGCTATCCCACAGATTCTGGGAGTCTCTCTCTCTCTCTCTCCCACAGATTCTGGGACTCTCTCTCTTTCCCACAGATTCTGGGACTCTCTCTCTCTCTCCCCCACAGATTCTGGGACTCTCTCTCTCTCCCACAGATTCTGGGACTCTCTCTCTCTCTCCCACTGATTCTGGGACTCTCTCTCTCTCTCTCACATAGACTCAGGGACTCTCTCCCTCACAGAGATTCAGGGACCCTCTCTCTCACACAGACTCAGGGACTCTCTCTGTCTCTCTCTCTCACACACAGACTCAGGGACTCTCTCTCTCTCACACATCCTCAGGGACTCTCTCTCTCTCACACAGAGAATCAGGGACTAAGTATCTCAGACCCATGGACTCACTCTCTCACACAACCTCAGGGACTCTCTCTCTCACGCAGACTCAGGACTCTCTCTCTCACACAGACTCTGGGACACTCTCTCTCCCACAGACTCTGGGACTCTCTCCCACTCTCCCACAGATTCTGGGACTCACTCTCTCTCTCCCACAGATTCTGGGACTCACTCTCTCTCTCTCTCCCACAGATTCTGGGACTCTCTCTCTCTCCCACAGATTCTGGGACTCTCTCTCTCTCTCCCACAGATTCAGGGACTCTCTCTCTCTCTCCCACAGATTCTGGGACTCTCTCTCTCTCTCCCACAGATTCTGGGACTCTCTCTCTCTCTCCCACAGATTCTGGGACTCTCTCTCTCTCTCCCACAGATTCTGGGACTCTCTCTCTCTCTCACACAGATTCCTGGAAGCTCTCTCTCCCACAGATTCTGGGACTCGCTCGCTATCCCACAGATTCTGGGAGTCTCTCTCTCTCTCTCTCCCACAGATTCTGGGACTCTCTCTCTTTCCCACAGATTCTGGGACTCTCTCTCTCTCTCCCCCACAGATTCTGGGACTCTCTCTCTCTCCCACAGATTCTGGGACTCTCTCTCTCTCTCCCACTGATTCTGGGACTCTCTCTCTCACACAGACTCAGGGACTCTCTCTGTCTCTCTCTCTCACACACAGACTCAGGGACTCTCTCTCTCTCACACATCCTCAGGGACTCTCTCTCTCTCACACAGAGAATCAGGGACTAAGTATCTCAGACCCATGGACTCTCTCTCTCACACAACCTCAGGGACTCTCTCTCTCACGCAGACTCAGGACTCTCTCTCTCACACAGACTCTGGGACACTCTCTCTCCCACAGACTCTGGGACTCTCTCCCACTCTCCCACAGATTCTGGGACTCACTCTCTCTCTCCCACAGATTCTGGGACTCACTCTCTCTCTCTCTCCCACAGATTCTGGGACTCTCTCTCTCTCCCACAGATTCTGGGACTCTCTCTCTCTCTCCCACAGATTCAGGGACTCTCTCTCTCTCTCCCACAGATTCTGGGACTCTCTCTCTCTCTCCCACAGATTCTGGGACTCTCTCTCTCTCTCCCACAGATTCTGGGACTCTCTCTCTCTCTCACACAGATTCCTGGAAGCTCTCTCTCCCACAGATTCTGGGACTCGCTCGCTATCCCACAGATTCTGGGAGTCTCTCTCTCTCTCTCTCCCACAGATTCTGGGACTCTCTCTCTTTCCCACAGATTCTGGGACTCTCTCTCTCTCTCCCCCACAGATTCTGGGACTCTCTCTCTCTCCCACAGATTCTGGGACTCTCTCTCTCCACCACAGATTCTGGGACTCTCTCACTCTCTCCCACTGATTCTGGGACTCTCTCTCTCTCTCACACAGACTCAGAGTCTCTCTCTCCCTCACATAGACTCAGGGACTCTCTCCCTCACAGAGATTCAGGGACCCTCTCTCTCACACAGACTCAGGGACTCTCTCTGTCTCTCTCTCTCACACACAGACTCAGGGACTCTCTCTCTCTCACACATCCTCAGGGACTCTCTCTCTCTCACACAGAGAATCAGGGACTAAGTATCTCAGACCCATGGACTCTCTCTCTCACACAACCTCAGGGACTCTCTCTCTCACGCAGACTCAGGACTCTCTCTCTCACACAGACTCTGGGACACTCTCTCTCCCACAGACTCTGGGACTCTCTCCCACTCTCCCACAGATTCTGGGACTCACTCTCTCTCTCCCACAGATTCTGGGACTCACTCTCTCTCTCTCTCCCACAGATTCTGGGACTCTCTCTCTCCCACAGATTCTGGGACTCTCTCTCTCTCTCCCACAGATTCAGGGACTCTCTCTCTCTCCCACAGATTCTGGGACTCTCTCGCTCTCCCACAGATTCTGGGAATCTCTCGCTCTCTCCCACAGATTCTTGGACTCTCTCTCTCTTCCACAGATTCTAGGACTCTCTCTCTCCCACAGATTCTGGGACTCTCTCTCTCTCTCCCACAGATTCTGGGACTCTCTCTCTCCCACAGACTCAGGGACTCTCTCTCACACACACAGACTCAGGGACTCTTTCACACACAGACTCAGGGACTCTCTCTCTCTCTCTCTCTCACACACACACACACACACACACACACATACTCTGGGACTCTCTCTCACACAGTCTCAGGGACTCTCACACAGACTCGGGGATTCTCTCCCACACAGACTCGGGGATTCTCTCCCACACACAGCAACAGGGAATCTCTTTCTCTCACTCTCTCTCACACAGACTC